>CM076569.1:96425894-96555913 GCA_034641835.2 Pinus albicaulis | reverse complement strand
AAACCAAGTTGAATTTTTCAATTTGGAGCTCATTTACCCCTCCAAAACTTCAATCTCCCAAAAGTACTTCGCGTTGGTGCAAAAGGTGGCAGAAAGGTGATTTTCATGGTGTTTTTGGCCCTTAAGACCACCCAGAATTTGATGAAATGCTTCGGCCATTCCTGAGCATGCATAAATTACGATGAAAAATCCAAAAATGTCAAGTTTTCCTCCAGAAGATGTCCCAATCATAAGCGCGCGTCGGGTGGCACGACGCGTCGGGCAGAAAAACCTGTTTCACGACCAAAATTTTCAAAATGACAAAAAATTCTCCAAATTTGCTGAAATTTGGAGTGAAGGTCTCCCATCATGTCTCATGGTCAGCCAACGAAGCTTCGGCCAAGATCCGAAGTCTATCCTCCCTTTTATGATGCTTCAGTGCCCTCTTGGTGCATGCAGTTTCAGTGATTGAGTCACTGTCTTGTCCATATGATGAATGTGCCCATCATGGTGTCGCAAGGTATGTATCAAGTGTATGTTTGATTTTTTTGGAAATGAGAAATTGGTGCCTTTGACTCAAATTTCCAAGTGTGTACTGATTTGTATGAGGTGAAAACAAAAATGTGGTGTATTTGCCTCCAATTTCCAAATGTGTGACAAGACTATGGGAAATATAGACAGTGGGAAAAAGGGTTTCTGTCAAGTAAATTTAAAATGTAGGACAATCACTTGACATGTTTTGGATATGGGATTTGGGGAATTTATAAATGATATGAGAGAGAAAGGATGATAGGGATGGTAGGGTTTAGGGATAGGGGTAGTAGGACTTTAGGAATAATTTATTTTGAGGATGAAAGGGGTAAGGAATGAACTGTAGTGAGATGAAATATAGTGATATAATAATAGTGAGAGGGAAAAAATAAGGTGGGAAACAAAAGGATTTGGCACCAAATTACTTTTTGTAACACCAACTCCAAACCTTAAGAAGTAATTTTTCAACACAATGATATGGTTTATGTTTGGCATTCGAATTCTAAAAACCAACCTTTCAAACCATACCCAACACTGATCAATGGCATATTTCAAGATTATTTGACTCATTTAGAGCAGAGGGGCCAAGAAATTTTGAAATTTCGTTGAAAGCAATGAGAAAACTGGAGTATCAGCCCAATGCGCCGCGCCATAAATAGCTCATTTTGCAGGAGGCTTTTGGAGGCCTTCTCGATGTCCAAATTGGACGCATGATAGCTCGTTGGAAATATATTTGAGTCTAATTTCCAACCCAAGTGGAATATTTCAATTTAAAGTTCATTTTCCTTGTCAGAAATCAAATCTCCCAAAACGTTTCAAAATGAGCAGAATGAGGCTGCCTCAAGGCAGAGTGCTGTTGCAGTCAATTTTTGAAGGTCTTCCTCAACTCCAAATTGAGCTCATGATAGCTCATTGGAAATATTTTTGTGTATATTTATCATTTGGCTCATCAAGCAAGTCATTTTGCCAACCATGCTAGGATAAATATTGATTTTCCCAAGGTCACTTCAGAGGTGCATCAATTCTCCCGAGGCGATTGTATTTTTGACATTGCTCTAAAACCATGACACCTGTGTAAAAAGTGAAGGAGGTTTTTCTTCCTTGGCATGTTTTGGACAAAATACTCTCTCAGGTTTTCCAAATTCATCTTTTATTGCTCAGAAAAATGATTTGAGTGAAACCTATCCCGATGTGTGGAACAAGGGATTTGTCGAAATGAAGCGAAATGAAGGGGATAAAGGGCTTCTAAATTCTTGGGGAAATTTTGGGAAGTAGGGGAAAGTGGAATCTCAGAAATTGAGTGAGGGGAAGGGGTCCAAAAGGGAAAAACACAGGCCTAGCCTAGAAAATTTCCAAGTTGTAGCAAGAAACTAGGGTTTGTGCAAAAATGAGGAATTTGGGGAATCTCAGTGATGGGAAGTGTTTAATAAGGTATATTAAGGATAGGGGAAGGTGTATGAACATCAGGATACAAGTTTTTCTAATGATTTGACCATCCAAGAGAAATTACCTCCAAAACCCTAGGAGAGGGAAATGGACCTTACCTAGGCACAACTAAAGCATAGATCGGGTGTGACAATACTGGGGAACTGTTTTGTGGCATCTCTGAATGATACACCAATGAGCAATGACATGGACCAACTTTTGGACAACTTTGACAAGAGTAAAAGCAAACCCTAGACCTAATACCTAGTGACCAAATTTTGCTTGAAGGTTCACTAAAATGACAAAATTTGACCTTGACACCTTAAAATCACTTTGTAAGAGAATGTTTGATCACTGAAGGAAAGCTGCAAAGGCTGACACTAACAACTTCAATATTTGAATTTTGGTACCAATGTAGCCCTCTGAATTATCTTTCGAATGCAATAGGTCTGACCTGATTTGGATTCTCCAAGACAAAGTTGTGTCCAATCTCCCACAATGACCTAATTATGGACTGGTTCAGTAGAGTGAATTTGTACGACTTGCCACGTGTCACTTTTTCGTCCTCCAGATTTGAAATTGATAGCCAAGAAACTAAAATTCGTTTATTGGCAACCACTTTTTACGGAACTCCAATCCGATGCTCAGAGAGAGAGTTATGAAGATTTTCCCACGATCACCTCTTTGAGATGAAATTATGGAGCTTGAAAAAGCACTACATTCCATAGATCATATCTCTGAAAATATTGTGAACCAAGATCTGAAATTTTTTGATGAGTTTCCTCAGGATTTCAGCTTCGTACCATAAAAATTTCAGATTCTGAACCTTCGCAGAAAAAAAGCTATAGTGGAAATTCCACGATGACCTGTTTAGGAGCCTGAAAAAAGGCCTAACTTCCACAGATCATATCTCCGAAAATATTGCGAACCAAACTCTAAAATTTTTTGACGATGTTCCTCAGGATTTTTGGCTTCACACCCTAAAACTTTCAGCTTCTGAAGCTTCATAGAAAAAAAATTATAGCGAAAATTCCACGATGACCTATTTGGAGCAGCGAAACCCTAGAATCCAAAGCCTCTGATACCAAATGTTGTGTAACCAGCTCCAAAAATAGAAGAAAAGAGATATCAACGCCTTAGAAATAAGCCACTTCGAGGGGGAAACCTCCAATACATTACATAAATGAACAATTCTTAGATGATACAATTTACAAAACCTCCTTTCTATATATAGGAGTCCATGGGGCCATAATGTAATCCTAGACGGCCTAACAATAATAATTTAAAGGCACAATAATAACAGAATGGGGGTTACAAGGGTACAATAATAACAATAAGGGGGTTACACTAACAACAATAAGGGACTATACTATTAATAAAGGGACCTAACACTCTTCCTAACCTGACCCTTGGGATTCTTGTTTGGTGCTTCGACCCTCCAACTGCTCCCCCACCTGGTCAACCTAAACCTTATCTCGCTTTGACCCCAGTTCAACCGGTCTCTATGACTTCTCCCACTGCAAAAGTGCCTCATTCACCTCAATAGGAACCACCTCTCGTTGCGACCGCTTCAGGTAAGAAGAGAAAAGCTTACAAGGGGGCATCAAAGGATAAGGCTACCCCGACAAACCCTGCCCCCTCTCAGCCTCCAAAGCGTACCATCTAGTGTGATTTGTGTGATGGTGTAGGCCACGCCACCCATACTTACCCAGAATTGCCTCACCTCAAGTCCATGGTCAATGAGTCATTTTCGGAATCTGATATCCCAGAGTTATATGTCACTATACCCATTTCAATCCCGAAACTCAAACCATTGCGCACAAATCACCCTTGTGCTTTATGTGATTTCCATGGCCATTACACTTACTTGTGTCCTCACCTCGAAGAGTATCATTCCTCTTTAGAAGCCTTACACCAATTCGAGGCCGAGCACCATGAGTCACCCGCTCCCTTATTTTTGCTTCTTGCTTCAGCAACACCTGAGGACAAAGATGCTCCCATTAACTCTTCCCCTTATGATGTTGAGATAACGGGGCCTTGGTTGGAAGTCCATGATGAGACCTCCCCTGATGTTTCGCCTGACCTCCCTTCAGCCCCCTCCCTAGTCTCAACATCGGTGGATCCTTTGTCTAGTCACTCTCCCGCTACCCCTTGTGATGATGCGCTTATGAAGCTCTCCTCTCATGATGAGGAGTAAGGTTGTTTCGTCGCGTCAGGTGGTCTTTCTTCCATCAGTCACCCCATCTTCTATTATGATGATGACATTATGGAAGTAGTGACCACTCCTGACTTTATCTAGCCCCCTTACATCAAACTCATGCATTCTAACCACATGCACCGTGTGGCCATTACATTGACACCCAATGTTTGGGTAAGGGGGGCACTCATATTGGAGAGACCAGGAGAAGTAGTTCTTCAACACTCTCCTAGTGAATCTAGTCGTGACGACTCTAGTCCCATTATTCTTCCACATTTAGAAGAAATTATAGAGTCCCATATCACTTCAAGATCACTCTAGGAATGATACCCCTCATCATTCCTTCATTTTTCATCAACAACCCAGTCTCATAGACATTGTGGTTGACCAACCTATACATTTTTTTCTGGAGAACATCAGTTCATTATCCAAAATACTATCGTTGGGGCATTAGCACCATGTATGCCAACCTAGAAACTTCAAAATCCATTTGATTCATATAGGCAGTACCAAAAGAGATTGGTAATCGTCTATTTCCTTTCTCAAACTATGTAACTATACCGAAAATAAATGGCACACCACATCATTAAAATGTGTTTATATTTCCTTTTTTCTAAATACATTTTGGAATATCCACAACATGCTTGGGGGAACCTATGCCCCTCAACCATAAAAATCCCAGATCTTAGCCAAAAACAACACTGAAAACCCATTTTTCTGATAGGTCACACTGTTCAGGTCATTTCCTGGGACAAGCTACAGTTTTCTGCCTAGAACCTGCTACCCATGTCGCAGAACAGACCCCAAAAAGTGCAACCTGGCCTGTTCATGAGCTCTGGGTACCTAAAATTGAACTTTCAATCCACTAAAATGAAAGAGTATGATTAGGCCTCTTACCTACAACTGATAGATCTCAAAT
Organism: Pinus albicaulis; assembly: GCA_034641835.2. NCBI lineage: Eukaryota > Viridiplantae > Streptophyta > Pinopsida > Pinales > Pinaceae > Pinus > Pinus albicaulis. The sequence goes on along the minus strand of CM076569.1, from coordinate 96,550,862 downwards.
TCCAATGGTCAGTTTATTCGCTACAACTGACGCAAGCCTTAGGGCCTCCTCTCCTCACAACATTCACCATAGCTCCACCGACAAATAAGTGAATCTGGAAGGAAAATGGCTTATTAAAAGAAAACCCCTGATTTTTCTTTTGCTTACTGCGACCAAACTGTAGCTCAGTTCGACGAACCATATATACCATTGGAAAGATCTCACCAAGCCCTCAAATGGGTATCTATTAGCTTTTTTGATTTGATACTTCACCAGGACACATTTTTTCCAACAAGCGCCACTTCACCCCTCCTCAAAATTGGATTTCTTCACTTGCAACACTCGTACTAGGGGCACCATGTTGCCTCCATACTTGTCCACGCTCATGTCGACTTTCGTCGTGAGTTACCATCTTGTACTCATGCTTTTATGGTCCTCATTGGACCCTTTACATATTTGGCAGCACCATCGAGTCACCCTTGTTTAGAGCATCATCGTGGAGTCATCATTACATTCATGGAGTCTATCTCGAGTCCCTTTTCATCCCACTATAGTCCTCCATCATTCCTTGCTTGGTCCCTCTCTCGTGTCGCACATCATGGCCTTCAATCCCACTGTCCCCTATCCCTCATGATAATCGTGTCAGTCGTTGCTAAGTCATTCATGCCATTTATGCTCTAACAAGGGAAATCGTCCGTTCACTACTCAGTTCCCCCCCATTTCATCATCATCATTGGTGTCAGTCTGTCAATCACTCTACTATTTTCTCTCGTGCCTTAGTTGAGGATCCCTTATTGCCTCACCTATGGTGAACCTCCTTCTGTCGACATCAGCTCATTCATTCCAGAAGACAGGTCTAGAGGGCGGTGTACCTTGGTTCTAGCTTTCACTCTTGTTCGGTGCCTTAGATCAGGCAAAGGGACTCCTTCTTTCCCTTTGACTTGATTGTTTCTTAGCTCTAGCTCTTTTCAGCATGATCGAGATCCGTATACTCGATGGTTTAGTGATGCAGTAGCTAACATCGATGATTCCCGGGGGTGTGTGCGATGTCTCAGCCCTCATGAGGGGGTGGCCCTATAGGTAGCCCCCCACACACTCGGATGACCTCTTCATTACAGCCTTCGATGCAGCTCCATACATTTGATGGTGTCGGCCTCAGCCGCTTGTAGCACCTTTTTGTTTGCATGTATCAATCAGATTTTTAGAGTCCTTTCCTATTTTCAGGGGCATCTGGGTTGTATTTATATCTCATGTACACAGATATTATTGTACAAAGTTTTGGTTATTATCCCAGGCACAATATGTATGTGGGATTCATTATCGCGTTATTTATCTGGCTCATGCTTATGCCAGCATATGCTTTATTATTGCGTTCCGTGGTTTTCCAGGCACCTTATTGTTTGTACTATTGCCTCAGCGGGCATAGGTATGCCTCCCCCGTCGGCTAGTAGGTACTCACTCATCAAAAAGACTTGTCTCACCTGCAAGTTGCCTCCTCAGGGTCTAGTTCTTTCAACACTTTGGTTTACCTTATACTTCTCTCTCTTTGACTTCCCTTTCGATGTCTAGTGTTTGAGTTCTTACAATGTACTTCGTTCATACGATTAGCTCCTAACACTCGCACGCTGGGGGGCAATCTATTACACCATTTTTTGGTCATCTAACCTATTATCATTAGATGGACCCAAGTACATCATGTAAGACCAATTTTACAAGAAGTAAAATTGCTTTCACTATGAAAATAACTTAGTAAATCACCTTTATTAAGTTGTTTGTGGTCTAAACAGGAAACCCCATAAGGAAATATTAAATAAATATATATTTGTTTGATTTTCCTCAAGAAATAATTAGTTAAATAGACGTTTAATTAATATTTCTGGTTATATTTAACCCAAAACAAAGAAATTAATTAGATAAATAATTATTTATCTTATTATTTTCTAAAGAATAATTGTTTAAATCTTATTTAAATAACATTCTTTGTTAAATATGACTAATTCACCCTTAAATAATTAAATAAATCATTATTTATTTGATTATTACTCAACCATATCCTTAAAATGATAAATAAATCATTTATTTATTTATTATTACTTAATCACATCCTTAAAATGATAAATAAATCATTTATTTATTTATTATTTACAAATAAGGAGATTTGACTCAAGTCAAATTCCTTTTGCCTCCAACAAATATAATAAAATATTCCATAAAAGTTGGATCTAGATTTGGTTAATAATATTTTAATTATGCACCAATCTCTAGATTAACTCAATATTTTATTATAAATAGAAAGGTTTTCCCATTCATTTGTCACCTTTTGTTGCCTAAAGATCGCTCTGGATCTCAACTCTTGGTCTGGCTATTGATCCACAATCATAGCCATATTTTTCCATTTTTGTCTGGGTTTTCTACACCATCAAGAGAGAGGAATTCTAAATCTGAAGTGCTGAGGACTTTCAAGAACCCATCCCATTGAGGAGAACAGTGAACACCCTCTTGTGTTTTCCTCCAGGAGCCATTAATAAAAATTTTCATTGGATATATTCTTGTCTTTTCTATTGGATCTATGGATTAAATCTTATTTTTCTACTGTTTAATGTCTTCTAATGCATAGATCTAGAATTTTGTAGCATTTGTATTGATCATCTAATTCCAGATTTGAAGATATTAGCAGTCATTTATGCTGTTAGGGCTATTTTTTATGCGCATATAAAGTGGTATTTTTTCGTACACTTCGAATCAAGATTCAAAATAACAGTTCTTGAGTCACAAAATCCTCGAACATGAAGTGCAAAAAGACTTTTATTTATTATATTAAGTCTTCAGGTAGACCAACATCCAACCCTGAATGGGTATATATAGAAAGAGAGGCACCAACTCCATCTCTTCTAAAAAGAAGGAAACATTACTCTTAACATTACATAGGTGTCATAGGACATTAAAGTTATATACCATCAAAATATAACTGAAAGGACATATGTAGATGAAAGAAGAGAAGAGAATTTGGGTTGAACTGCTGAGTACGCTGACATGCTGCCTCTTTTTTCTGGTGATTTGTCTCCTCATGCATTTGGTTCTTAAATAACCATGTGTCTTCATTAAATATGACCTTCAACAACCTCATAACCACTTATCACCATAACTTGTTATATCCAATTCCTTATGAGTCCTTATCTTTCCTGAATTGACTCGGAAATTTTGTTGACATATGTCAAAAATCATTTAAAACATGCACTATTGAAAATTATGGTAAAAACCTGTAACTGCCCAAAAACTGTAACGCTACCAGAATTTTTGGTAGGGCTCTGTTTATTTTTTAAAAATGCACAGAAAATTGTTGAGATTGCAACAAGATGATGAGCTTAGTGGAAAGAAGTCGCCTTCACTAAGTGGGCCCGTAGGCTATTTTTGGTGCAAAGTCTATTTTTAGACATATGGATCATGTTCTATGAGTTGCAGGATGCTATTTGTGGATGGTTGGTCAAGTCGAAAAAAATAGATGGACTTCTATTTTTAGACATATTGGGTGGTATCTATTTTTAGATTGCTAGTCTAAAAATAGATATGTCGAATATTATTAGCTCTTAATAATATTTAGACTCTAAACATTATCTTATTCTCTTGGAGCACTTCAGTTAAGTGCACATATGTGGCACAGGAGCTGACAGAAGGAATTACACTATTGCTGAGGGTTATGTGGAGCTATTGCATGGATACTTCAATTAGAACTCATGTGACAGAGTTTGGTGGAGTTGATTGAGGAGTTAATGGAGTTGTGTTCATTTTAACTAATCTAAACATAGTTGAGCTATTTGTATCTAGTTTAACTGATTAATACAATTAGTGAGAGTGGTATGAATTAATTATTAATTAATTCACTAATTATAAACTCATTAATCAACTAAAGAATACATCAGTTAACTTCAGTGCATGGACAGTTTCAGTGGAGACCAGTGCAGAGATAGGTGGAAGAGCAGGTTAACTATTAGTTGTGACTATACTGTTGCATATTTGCAACAAACAGTGATTGGAGAAGCCCATGAGGATTGCACAATACAAGCCAGGTGGTTCAAGTTATTTAATGAGCCATCCTACATCATTGATTACGCAATAGAGGCTGGCTATTAGGTGGCAGAGATTGGAGCATGTGTTTTGCTAGATCTAGCTTGATTAGTGTGTAGCAATTAGAGGTTGTGCTGAGAGCTTGTGAGGAGCTTTGTACAATTATTGTTACATGATCTCTATGACATATAATATACAGATAGTTGGGGGTTTTCAGCTTTAAGATTTCCCATGAAATACTGTGTTCATATGTGTGATTGTTTATTGTTTTAATGTGCGCATGCGATTGTTTTTATTTCCGAAATTAATGATCAATGGTAGAAGAGATTATGTATTGTGCATGAAGTTAAAATAGTGTGTGATTAGGAGAATCTCGGTGAATAATATATCTGTTATTCAATTTTCTACAAAAACACTGGAAAAACCTGTGTAGACTTATGCACTTTGAAATTTTAGCTGTTGTTCAAAATTTCACTTGATAAGAAAAAATGTGTTTTATTAGGAAACCTTTTTACCTTTCTTTCATATGGGTTGCAAAGTTAGCAAGATTTTCCAAGTATGATTTGATGTCAACATCTAATCTTGATCTTGTTGTTCTTGTGGCTGTTTCTTTGAAAATGGCCTTTTCCTCCTTTGAATCCTTTTGGATATTTCTTCTTTTTGGGGGTTCTGTTTGCTGATCTGTAGGGGTTTTGTTTTATCTTTCTGCTTGGAGTCATTCATCTTTAAACCTTCATATTTTCCTTCTACATAAATGACCTCTGTCAATAAACTTGGATTATGCATAGCCTTATACATTATCCTGAACTTTTTTTTTTGTCTCTGGTATGTCTTTTTCTGGTACCAACAACATGTTTGGTCTCTTATTTCTTTCTCTTGATAATTATTTCATACCCTGCATATTTGAGGAGCTCTTCATCAGACTTAGTGGGATGATACTCTTTTTGCATTTTCTATTGAATGTCTGCTTTCGGAATTTCTGGTAGTACCTGAGCTTTGGATTTTTCTGTAGTTTCAGACCTTCCTCTTCGAGATATGGTATAGACATTAGGAAAAGGAGAAATGGGAGGCACCATTTTCATGGATTTAGGTTTATTTATTGATCAGATCTATCCTTTCTCCAAATTCCTTTCAACCTTGACTGAAGGAGTCTTTTATTTTCCGCTCTTGGCCTTATGGATATTCTCCTTCTTAGCCTTTCTCTTTATTATCTTTTGCAAGCTGAGGGTGCTGTTGTGAAGTTGGATACAGTTGAGCTGGAGGTGTAGGTGCAGGTTGGCCTGCCCTGTAAAACAGAAAATGGTCCCATGATTGATTTATTTTCCTTAGTTCTTCCTCAACTAACACTGTAATGAGAGCTTGATAATACAAGTTTTATTTTGAAGCAGTAGTGTGTGTTTGAATCCTGGCTGACATCTTTGTCAGAATCTTCAATAAAAAGAATGGAAAATTGAGGATATTCATACCTGCAACATGAAAAAAAAATATCATATGATAAAGAAACACTACAGTGTGCCTCCTCTCACAAGTGAGGTAATTTTTTATGAGCTTAATAGCTTCAGCCCATTCATTTTCAAGGAAATTGCAAGGAATTCCTTTGGCCCAGTTGGGATCTCTGTGTCCATGTTTAAGGAAACTATGGAGGTCTCCTTCAGTGATGACTTGGACTTTAAACCACCTTTCTCCTTCCCGTGGAAGGTTGAATGCCTCAGCAATTGAATCTGCTAATACCTTCAATCTAATACCATAGATGGTTTCTCCCTGTCCATTGAAAGAATTTGAAAAATCCTGAGGTACTCCTAAGTGAGAGATTCATAGTCTTGAGCACAGAGGATACCACCCTACTTGAACAAAAAACCTTCTCACATTCTAATTTTAATCCACTAGGTCAGCTTCTTGTGGTTCAATTCATTTTAGCTTTCCTCCTCTTTTAGTCATCTTAAGTAATTAATAAGTCTGTCTATTGAACTCTGATAGGTGTCAAGGCTAGAAGAGCTCACCTAACAGGTGTTGTTGTGTCTTCTATGATAGTGAAAATCTCACCTAAGATATTTTCATTATGGTAAGTATCCTGGACCGTAGCATGCATCATGTGATAGTCATTATGATATTCAGTTGGTTGCGTAGCTTCATATAGCATGCTACAGGTGGCTCAAGATGAGTAGATCTGTGACTGGCAGTCACCTCCACTATATGTTGATTATTAGCCTAAATTTCCGGCATCATCTATGTGTGATCAACCAAACAGTCATTGCATTAAGACTGCGGATCCATGATATTTTCCAACAAAAATCACTTACTTTGACATATGAATGAGGTGACTCAGCTGTTAGACAGGACATAACAACGACTAGCTGTGTTAACTGCAGATTGACACCTAGATGCTATACGTATAACCATGAATCTAATATTAACATTACTGGCCATAAAACCTACCTATCATGTGACTTAAATCATGAATAAAGATTTAAAACGTATTTTAAAACAAGAACACGTGGCTTGACACAAAGTAGATTCAATTTTCTTTTATTTTTTTAAAAACAGGGGAAGTTACCGAAATTTCTGGTAGCATCAGATTAAAGAAAAACAGACACAAAACAAAATTAAACAGATTTTTCGAAAAAGGCTAAAACAAACGCTACCGGAAATTTCGATAACGTTCAATTTTTTTTTTTTTAATTTACAAAGTCCTGTCCTAAAAACAAAAAATTTAAAATAGACTCATGACGTAGCAAATAATTATTCTAACATTGGCTCCACAGGGGATAGAGCTCTCCCTGCGAGGCTCTAATAATATTTTGTAGTTTTAGTGCCTTGTCATTGGGATATGGAGTCTTATTATGAAGCACATTGGTATTTACAATGAACTTATGCCACCAACAACCTTAGTAAAATAATTACTTGAGAAAGCGCCCATTGAATGTGCCTCCGAACAGTTATGTCCCATCAAGATGTTGCAACTCAAAAGTATTGTTCTGCAAAATATTGGAGATTCTGAAAGGACCAAGCCATAAAGCATCAAATTTGGAATTCTTACCTAGATATTGATGCTGTGCATCCCATTTCAACACCAGATCTCCAATATGACAATCTTCTTTTTTGGTTCTTCTATCAAAAACTTGCTTTACAACTTGTTGATATTTTCTTACCAAATCATATTGTTGTTCTCGCTTTTGCTGCAATTCTATGATTTGATAAATTCTCCTGGTCATGTCATTTGGCTCAACTTCATGATATTGTAGAAATTTAGCTACATGAATGGCTAATTGGATTGGAAAAACAACATCAGTTCCATAAACCATTTGAAAAGATGATGTATTAATAGACTTTTTGATTGTCACCTTGTTAGCCCATAAAGAAAACTGCAGTTTTGAATCCTAGGCTTTCTTATTTTGTTCCAATATCTTGGTGATGATTCTTACCAAAATTTTGTTTGATGATTCAGCTAAACCATTCCCTTGGGGATAGTAAGCTGAATACCATAATCTTCACAGAAATTTACCAATGGAGTAGATTTAAAAGAAATTGCATTATCTGCTACTAACCTTGATGGACATCCAAATCTGGTTATGATTCCCTCTAGAAAGTTAATGATAACTTTATGAGTAGCATTCCTGGTAGGTATTGATTCAATCCATTTGGTAAAGCAATCAGTTGCCCAAGAATCCAACAATGTTGTCCACTTGATGGTGGATGAATTTCGCCACTGAAATCTAAACCCCATTACTGAAAAGGTGCAGAAACAACTCTGGGCTTGAGAGGAAAATACTTCAAATTTTTCTTACCAATGAAATTTTGACATTTTTCACATGCTCTCACGTCAACACATACATCAGAAAATAAGCTAGGCCAAAAATAGCCAACTCTCAATATTTTGTATGTAGTGTTTCTCCAATAGTGATGACCTCCACATACACTATTATGCATATCAAACATAAATTTCTTGGACTCATCTGGGTCAATGCATCTCAACAAAACTCCTGTAGGATATTTCCAATATAAACAGTTATCTTTGATGCTGAATTTAACAATTTTAAGCTTCAAAGATCTTACTCTTATTTTATCAAAAGTTGGAGGAGGTTTAAAATGTTGCAAAAAATAAATGATATATTTATACTATCTGCACCGAGAAAAATTTACATCCACTGCCATACTGTCAATCGGTTCAGAAATTTTCCCTTCTAGATTGTCATCCATGAAATTCAAGCCAAAACTTTACAATTTTCTTCAACTAGTAGTTTGGATAATCCTTGACCTTTGATTAGTTTAGTAGGCTTGATCTCTAAATCAAACACAATAAATTTAGTCACCCACTTACTTCTTTTTCCATCAATATCAGGTTGAACTAATATCTCTCTAATAACATATTAAGGTACATAGGTAATAACTTGAGCATGCAGAATATAAACTCTAAAAACCTTCAGAGCTTTCACTAATGCATAAGCATGCTTTTCCAACATTTCATACTTCAATTTTGCATCTCTAAGAGCTCTGATGAAAAATGCTATGGGAGCTTCCTTATTTTATGCGTCTTTTTGTAACAAAACAACAACAATAGTATCTTGAGAGGCAAATGAGAAGATCAAAAAAGGTTTTGAGTATTCAGGGCTTATCAACAAAGGTGCTTCAATGATAGTTTATTTTATCAACTCAAATGAATTTCTAGCTTCAAATGTCCATTTGAATTCTTTGTCCTTCTTCAACATGCAAGTGATATGCTTCACCACTTCAACAAAATTTGGAATGAACCTTCTCAAGGAAATATTGAACCTCTTTCTTGGATCTTGGAAGTGTTAATCCCTTAATTGCAATCACTCTTTTAGGATCAATTTTCACTCCATATTTAGAAACTATGTGACCCAACATCTTTCCTTCTTTAAGATAATAATGAGACTTCTTTGGGTTCAATGATATACCTTATTTTCTACGTTTGATAAATACTTGTCTCAAGTGTTGAAGGTGTTCTTGATCTGAAGCTAAAAAATAGTAATATCATATAAATAGATGACCAAGAATTTGTCCTTTTTCTCCAATGAATGCAAAGTCCATAGCACATTGAAAAGTAGCTTCGACATTCATAAGCCCAAATGGCATCTTTTCATACATGAATGTTCCCTAGGGAGTAGTGAATTCTATCTTCTCTCAATATTATGGTCAAACATAAACACGATTATACCCAGAGAATCCATCCAACATGGATATTCTATTTGAACCGGTTACCTTTTGAAGAATATGCTCCATCTTTCGCAATGTATAATTATCTTTCTTGGAGCATTTGTTAAGATTCCTGAAAATCTACACATAGTCTGACTTCACCACTATTCTTTCTTAATGGAACTAGATTAGCAACCCAATCTAATTATCTCAATGGAATGATGATTTTAGCATCCAAAATTTTCTTCACTTCCTTCTCCATCACTGGTAAAAATAATGGATTGATTTGTCTTAACATCTGTTGGAAAGGCTTATTACCATCCTTCAATGATATTCTATGCTTAATGATGGTTGTATCATATGTCTTAAGATCCTCATATTTCCAGGAAAAAACATAAACAAATTCAAAAAACAAGTTATGGTATTCAGTCTTTCTTTCATCTGATAAAGATTTTGACAACTTAACATACCTTGGTTTTTTTTCTGTGCCTAAATTGAAATCTTCCAATTCTACTTCTTTTTCAGCTAACTGTGGTTTGGCTAAAACATTATTGTGATCAAAGAGCTTCTGAAGTGGGATTAACCCCTTGGGAATGTGATTGGTGGGCAGCTATATGATAGGCTAATCAACAATCTATTTTTTCAGAGATTTGGTATCTTGCAAATCAACATCATCCTTCATGAGATATTCATCTTGATCAATGTTTAGGACAAAAAATTCTTCAATAGCTTCAATGAATCTTCTAATCTCCTGATCATCCTAAAAAAAGTTCCAATGCTTGACATTATCAAGAATTCTAGTTCTGAATCTAACTTCCACTTCATATTTAAGCTTTATAGGTATTGAAATCTTTAATGAGATTGTTGAAATATAAAGTGAATAAGCCAAAATATTACTTTCTCTTGGAACAAAGAAATGTTAAAGGCCAAGAATGAGTCTTATATAATGTTCCATACCGAATTCCGGTAATCTCTAAGTCTGGGATACTTAGTTTGATAAGCATTTTTGATTTGCTGAATAATAAGTTCAACATCTCCAAAAACAGGAATTCCTGAAGTATTCATGTATTTTGTTGTTTTAAGCAAATCAACAGAGCTTCATATTCAACCACATTGTTAGTTGCTTCAAATTCAATTTTGAAAGAAAAAGTGGAGCTTTCTTTCAAAGGGGAAATGAGAACTATTCCTGCACCAACTCCTTCTTTAGAACATGAACCATCAAAATACATTTGCCACAACTGAGAACCCTCATGATTGATCCGTGTTTTACCAGGCTTAAAAATCTGAAAATTTTCTGTAAGAAGGGCATACTTATCCATATGTAAAATGCTTGAACCAACATTATTTGTTATATAATAAATGGGATGATTAGTGGGGTATTTGATGTCACTAATGATATATTCCAGCTGAGATTATATATAAAGTCTTCTTTGTTCTCCTCCAAAAACAGGGACAATAGCATAAGTGAAATGAATTTTCAAAGTTCCTCCCAACCTTCTAATCCATGACCTAGAAAGTAACATGCCAAATCTAGGAGGAATGCCAGCTACAACAATACCCATCACCATCCCTCTCATAGGTAGCTGAAAAAGGCTTACTGCAAGGTCTTTGATGACACCAAGGCATTGAAATTTTCGGGAATCAAATGAGTAGAGATCTTGGTACTCTCTAGTTACTTCAATACCTAGTTCATCCATGACTACCTTGGGCATTAAATTACGTGAGGCTCCAGAGTCCATTAGGAAATTATGCAAGATCTTAGCATGAATATTCAGAGATAGGTAGAAGTGAGGGGTAGAGTCATCTCTATCTTCTATCAATGGACCTAAAGCAACAGTGGGCTTTTCATCTTGAAGGTTAACAAAATTAGAAGCTACTTTGGTAGGTGGAGGCTGAAGAGATTTCATAAAGTCTTTTTGAAATCATCATTTTTCATGAATTCTACAAGAGGAACATGAATATTTGTCTTTTGTATCTCATTCTCAAAATTGAAAACAGGGGGTAGTTTGTGAGAAATTTTTACCTCAAGTGAAGGAGGATTAACTACTACTGGAATTTCTGGTTTGCTTAGTTCAACAACTTGCTTTTCTGCTGGAATTTTAACTGCATCCTTATTTTTATTTGGCTATGCAACATGCTTTAAATTATCATCAATCTTCTTTGATATGAGATTGTATCTACTTTGGTGATCAACTGCGATCATGGAATGATCAGAAATCTCTTCATTATTTTGAGTATATGAAATGAAATCTTGATACTCGGCTTGTGTAAGATGAATCAACCCTTATTTATCTCTTAGACAACTGATATCAACACCTTTCTCCAAAATTTCAACTTCATATTCATCTTCAAATATAGCATTTTGCAAAGGTGGTTGCACTTTTTGATCATCAACATCTCTTATTTCTCGCTGCAAAATTTGAGGAACATTAGGTCTTCTAAACTGCTGCCTATTAGGCTAATCAAATGAAACATTTCTAGTAGTAGCAGGTCTTGCTTCCATCTTGAGTTTGGACATCTCAGTAGTAAATGACTTGACCATCTTGGTCAGCTCATTTAACTTAGGATCTATGTCAGAAGTTCCTAAAAATGAAACTTCAGATTTTTGATTTCTTTTTTCTCTGTCAATACGTCCTCTAAGCCTATCAGTTGATAACACAATAGATTCTACCTCTAGTGCATTATCCTACATTTTTGTTAGTGTTGTATATCTTCTTTCTCTCAATAATAAACAAAAATCAAGATCAAAGGCACCAGCATAAGTGATTTTGGTTGAATCTTCGGTAGGTATTTTTCTATACATCTTGTTGAATCTCTTAGAAAAATCAGAAACAAATTATCCTTCTTTTAGTTTTATTACACCAAATTCAGTGATATAATACAAAAAATATTTCCTATCACCCCATTTCCTTAAAAATATATCATCTGGTGTTTCAATTCCAGTGATGCTACCAACTGTCAAATATCTGAACCATTTCCTCACATCACTCTCAAGGCTTTGAACAAAAACTATCATCCAGAAATCTTCATGCTCAATATTCAAATTGTCAGCATAGGCATAAAAATCAGCAAGGTTTTCTTCAACTTTTATGTCTCCCTCACTGTTAACACTGGAAAATCGTACAACAGAAGATGGCCTTAATTAATGTCGAACCTAAGGATTTACAGGGCAGGAACACATTATGGAATTAAGAAAGTATTTAAAATCTCTAAGGTTTTGATAAAATCAGATTTGAACTAGTCATAAATGCTGGATTGCGTGCTTAATCCTTCGAGAAGAGTGCCTTTTGCATGCCTTTTTGTTCGATAAGCGCGCATTATTGGAAATGGAAAAAATTTGCTTTCCGGGACCACACCAAGAAAATAACAGTTACTTCTTATATGAAGCCGCCTAAGGACAACCACCAATACCTCCCTAGACATCATGTGAGCACACAAAGGAATATGTGAAGCACACAATGGAATCATACCTCTCCCTTGGGTCACCATCCATCATGTACCAAGGGAGGGAAGGAGGATTTGAAAATCCCCTATATAAAGCCACCAAGAGATGTATAAATGGTGATCACATTGTTATGCTGGCCAAAGTTGACCAAGAAACACCAGCAGTGTGTGACCCGAAGCTGGAGCTAAAGAAGACTCGATCGTTGGCCACCCAATAATCCTAGTCCACCATGCCAGAGAGAGAGAGAGAGGGAGACCGCATCAGAGGCAAATCTTGGAAGGAAACATCCTTGCATCGGGACCTAGAGCCACTGCCTAGGTGCCCTTTGGCAAGTGGGTAAAATTTCTTCTCCATTTCAAATGTTTAATAAGAAGAGGCCTTTGAGCCGTTGTTAGTATTATTATCATTTTGAATCTTTTTGATAGATTATGTATATTTGTGTTTTAGTTTTAGTTTAACCAGAGCATACTTTAGCATATTGTTTCCACTAAATTTTATGCTTTTGAGCTCCACCACTTTTTTCCTGTAACCAATAGTTTAAAGAGTATACCACACTCTTTAAATTGGTGTGATTTCGTACACCCGTGTGACAAATCCACCACTACAAGATTGGCGACTCCACTGACATGTTCCAAGTTTATGTGGTTGTGCCATCTTTTGCAGGAGACCCTTTTTCTATGCTGGAGTGGAGCTGTCAGTCCTTTGACCCATCTTACAGTCCCTAGATTCACTGAAGTGACAGACTGAAGAAGGCAGCTCCTATTTTTTTTTGTTTTTTACTTGCAGGATTTTTGCACGCAGTTTCTTCTCACAGACGCGTAGTGCACGCGTTCAAGACTGACCTGTGCGCAGGAAAGTGCACCTGTCAGAGCCTTTTCTGCGCAAATTACAGAATAAGATATTTTTTTCTATATTCTAAATTTTTTTGCTTGTAAGTGTGCTGGGCAGGCCCTAATGTATCTACCAACACTTGTGTTGATACCGCACAGCTTCTGAGAACTCTCTTTTTGCTGCTTTCTGTAGGCATAGAGTTAGTTTTCATTTAAGTTGGTTTTTTGCAAAAATATTCACATAGTTTAAGTAGGGGGGAAATTAACCGTTTCTTTCCGAACAATTTATGTTTTGAAAATTCTGGTATGCACACTTAGATTAACTAGTCCAAGTTAGCTAGTTTTATTTTCTAGTGTAGAAATTGTTTAGGTTAATTCAATTTTTGCATTTAGGAAATTGCGGGACTAGGTTTGAATCACCGATTAGAGAAAGCAATCTTTGCTGCCTTTGCACCCTTCGGTGATCCTAGGCAAGCATATGAACACTCTATTTTTGCGATTCACCATCTCCCTTTATTTATTCACATAGATTAACTATTAAGATTTGAAAGCGACCCATTATCCGCACACATTTTCCATTTTGAGCCAGGAACAAGATAACATAGTTTAACTAGGGGTTTTTTGTAAAGGATCACCAATATCCAAATGTTTAAACTATGAGCTTGTTCACCTTATGCTCACATGCACTCACCCACTAAGCAAAGAAAGCCACCTAAAACTAACTCAAACCAACTCACTAAATTCTCCCCACAGGGGCCACAAGAGAACTTATAGATTAAGTTAGGATCAAGGGGGTAGGCATCTAATAAGCCACCTTAATCACACTTCATATTGAAACATAGAAGTTGTGTATTTAGGGAGCTTCAAAATCCACCTATCAGCCCACGGAAAAGAAAACCTAAGCACGACAGAGACTTGATTCAGAGGGGGTTAGGCTTAGGCGCAGTGCATGCGGTATCAGTTGGGGCTATCTGACCCGACTAATACTCGGTATTGTTAGATGACTACCAAGAAGCCCAAGACTCGAACGCCCACGTGGGAAGGTGGTTATTAGTGGCCAAAACTAGGGAATCCCTTACCCTATAGGTGACGGTGCAGGAAAGTGCCAGACCCTCTACCCTTACCTTGGTGGATTCTCTTCGGCTGACTAGGGGCATCGCCAACTCTTTCGGGACGTTGTGCTAGCACTCGCAAGAAATATTCTCAAGGTCCAGTTACTTTTGAGTGTGTGAGGATGCATAGGTCTTCTAGGATTTTGAGTCTCATGCGCAAAACGAACAAAAACCATATTTTTTCTTGATTGATCACATAGATTAAAGTTAAAGGGAAAATCATTTTATTTTCGTTTTGTTTTATGTATGTGGCCATAATTTTTCTTTGACCTAGAATCTATCCCCTCAAATTTTTCTAAAACCTAACCTAGTTGACACCCAAACGGTCCCAACGGAACCTCGTCGATCCAGGCGTCTTTTGGACCTCCCCCCATTACAGGGAGGGGTTCCAGGTCTTTCGCCATTTAGGCGTAAAAGACAGAATGCTGCCAACGTCATTGGATAATCCTTCATTGGAGAAACCATAGTTGGGAACCCTAATCGGTCTCCCAATGCCACACCGCACACCACTCCCCCCTTGACCCTAGGGGGTAGAGGAGCACGTCCCATTCGGGAAGCCAGCTGAACACACGTCAGGGTACGTCATATACTAACCCTTGTTCTAACCAGAACTTCGTGTCTTCACACGTTTCCATGGCGTCAAACTCCCAGTCACCCTTCTTAGCTACGTTGAATCTGCCTGATTTAACCAAGCTCACAAATGACCCCATCGCACATGATCCTTCATGGCCTCCCATGCCCACGAAGCTCCCTTTGGATATACCAAAGTTCAAAGGAAAGCAAGCGGAAGACCCAGGTAATCATATAATGACCTTTCACCTGTGGTGCTCATCGAATAATATCATCAACGACACTATTTGATTGAGGATATTTCAATGCACTCTTACGGGAGTGGCTGCGAAATGGTACATGGAGCAACCTCCTGCTTCACATGGAACCTTTAGCGCCCTTGCTACCACATTCCTCACTTATTTTCAGATACCCATTCACCATGATTCGAGAATGGAGTTAATGAATCATTTTAGACAAACCCCCGCCATCCATATCTCTGACCATATTCATGAGCGGAGGCAACATCGCAGTTTATGCAAAGCTAAACTCGAAAATCGGGTCCTCATATATTTGTTCTTGAAAACTCTGACGGCAGAGATTTCAAAGGATGTAGCGCATCAATGCCCCACATCCGAAGAGGACGCAATCAGTAAAGCCTAGAAGCTTGAACTGATTTATACGCAGTCAAGATACATTTACAATATCCTACCTAACGCCCCGCGCCTGCAAATTTATCAAGAATTGCAAGGCGCGTCGAAATCTGCAGACTAACTAATTGGGTCAATGACCCAAGGGTACATAGGCAGCAGTAGTTCCAATCCCAGTTATGCACAGAACATGTCTCAACCTGGATTTCAAAGTCATCACATGCGTCAGCAAGATTTGACTAGTAGGGCGCAAGCATATCACTAGGGAGGACCCTATCCTCCGGCTGAGGGAACCCTGTATGCAGGAAGAACCACTGATAGAAGAGCTCCCCCCTAAAGGCTAGGTGCAAACAAGGGACAACATTAAGCTCAGTCCCAAATACACAACACACCTACGCAAACCAATGCATAGGTGAAATTTGTGCAGCTGTCCCAGAATCAACCACACCAGTATAACCAAGAGAAATACCCTCCTAACGTGGTTAAGAAAAAATAAAAAAACAAGCCCAAGGGGAACCCTGGACAGGGGGCAAAAATCAACAATGCCCACTGCGATCCCAGGCTGGCAGAAACTCTAGTAGGAATCAAAACCAGGAGCCAAGCAATGCCCAATAGAAAGGAAAAAGGCCACCTCTGTGAACAAACCATTCTTGTTCAATATGTGGTGAGTAAGGGCACTATACTCACCACTGTCCTGATCTCCCTGAGCTAAAAAATCTTCAGAGTAACTGAGGACAAGGAGGCGCTTCCCAGCAACCTTCTGTTATGCAAGAACCTTTCCCCCACCAAGGGATGGTTAGCACTCAGTAGCAACACCCAGATGATTCCAGAAAAAATAGCCATGAAATTTACATGGCTGGGGAAGAAATGTTTTTCCAAACACAGAATCGCAGTTACGACACCCCACCAGACTCCACTACGTTAGGGGCTCATACTAGTGTGTCAACTACACCTTAGACAATTTCAAAGATGCCTATAGAACCATTTCCAAAGATGGGAAAGGGACCTAATAGGCGAGCAGGTAACTACTCCAAAGCGGCCCATAATTATAGCATCGTGGATGATTTAGCTCAATCACCCGCTACTATGTCTGCATTGGAGGTACTGTAGTCGTGCCCAAAACAACAGAAAGCCCTAATTTCCACATTAGGCACTATCGACCCTGCCGATACGCACATGATGGCTTTTGACTTAGACAAAGCCACCCCTAGGGTTCCTTCCATGGTCGTTACCAATATCGGTATAGAATATCACTATTCACCGACGTGTCATAGATGTGGGTGCATCGACATGCATCATGTCAAAAAATGTTTGGTAGAAGTTGGGTTCTCTTGAATTAAAATCCTCGGTCATAATGCTTCAAGCCTACGACGGTCGTCCCTCGACCCCCGTCGGCCTCTACCAAAATGTCTCAGTCTGTTTAGCCGGCAAGACGGTCCACATAGACATTGAAGTCTAGGATGCTCACTTGAATTACAATATACTCCTTGGGAGGATTTATATGTATGCCATGTCCACCATAGCCTCCTCCTTCTTCTGCATTATGATGTTCCCCCACGAGAATTGCATCATTATTGTAGACCAGCTGACACACAGCGAGAAGTGTCCCCTGAAAAAAATGGATGTAATTATACCCTATGTAGATATAGCTGCAGATAGTCTCTCATGGTACCAAGAATATGGCCCCGACCAATTCAAGCTGTCGTCCATCCTAGGGTCCTTCCCAGGAGATGCTCCCATTATCCCTAAGGTGTCACTCGAAGCCACAGGGGCCTCCATGTGCATGATGTTCACATCAAGCACTGAGGTCAGTCAGGATACAGAATCAAGCAGTAACGACACTGAGGCATTGGTCACGACAGCCTCTCTAGCCTACACTGCCTCCCAGACCCCTTTTCTCTACCCTCCAGCTGGTTCGTCTCCCAGTAGGTTTTGGCACACTAGCGTTACCCAACATATAGTTGGCATTCCCAGTTTGGTACCTCATTCCTGCTTTTCAAATAGGATCCACCAATGTTACTACCATAGGGTTAAAGCCCCTTAGCCCCGAGGAGCCCCAACCAACCCAAGAAACGGTTGAGACTGCCCCCGCAAAGGAAGTTCCCATTGCGAAACCGGTTATTACGACCAAGAAAACCACAAATAGAGGAAAGAATATGGTGACCCCCACAAGTCAAAGGGAATCACCAATCTGTGCCATATGTGATGTCATAGGCCATCCGACCCACATATGTCCAGAGCTAGATGAGTTAAAGCCACTCCTTGGCTCTGAATCAGACATCTCGACGCCACGTTCTCGTAAAAAGGAACCTACCTCAAAAGGCAAAGACAAGCCCTTGCGTACCAATCACGCATTCTCTCTCTGTGACACATATGGGCACTATACCCACCATTTTCTAGAGATACCATGGTATAAGGATGCCTTACATGCGGTCGAATGATCCTATTAAGAGGATCCCTCGACCCAGTCAGTTAATGACGAACCTCGCACCATCCTATATTTACAAGAGGAAGATAGGGTTGTAGAATGACCCCTAGTAATGCCCATTATACATTGTATGTTGTGTGACAAACGTGGCCACTACCTCAAAGAGTGCGCAACCTTGGAACTCATTCACATATGGTATCCAATCGAAAGGGTTTACTACGTAGGGTTGCAGGCAGTGCAATTCACATGCCTGTTATGTGCCGACAATCACCTTTTGGAGAATTGTCACTACATACCTCGCTTCTGGCTAGCCCTTGCTAGCCTCCGCTCAGCCATAGTCCGCCTTTCCCAAGAAGACGATATGGACGCCGAGTCCATCGACAGCTCCATGACCCAAGCAGATGAGACAAGCGGATCTATCATGTTTTTGATAGCTGAAGAATGACCTAGCAAGGAACCCCTCATTACCCCCAATGACAGCTCGCAGCAACGACCAACATGTACGTTATGCAAAAATATGGACCATGGAGGTGTTCATTGCCCTGATTTAACAGCCTTCCGGTGTTGGTTCCCCATCAGACCTCGAACTGAAGTTGACAAAACCTTCATATCAAGGGTATTCTGCCTGATATGTCAGGGTAATCATTACGACTGAAATTTTACTTATGCCTCACAGATTCGTCCCACTATTGACATGATTAATGCCATAGAGAAAAGACAGGATGATCTCAGAGAATGGCATAAAAAGTACATCGCCGGATCAATGTCCCCACCCCCGCAATGGTGTGTCAAGTTGGACAAGACAACACACATCCAAAGGGTAACCCCGGCCAAGCCTAGGATAAAATGTGGCCTATGTGATCTAAACGACAATCGAGTCAACCAATGTAGAGAACTCAAGACCCTAGAAAAGAGTCTCTGCATAGTCTCTTCTCTCCCCTAGAAACTTCTCTCCAATCAAGAGAAGATCATGCACACTTATTGCCGAATTTTCTCACACTTTCACCATACGTTTAAGTGTATACATCTCCCCAAGCTGACAGTGGCACGAGCTGTGTTGAGTCTACACTCCACTAAAGAGGAATACAAGTCTAAGCCAACGACATGGAAATGTAGACAAAAGACAACCTCATCTATGTCTGACCCTTTCCAAGCATCCACATTAGGAACAACGAGTAGCATAGAATCTCACACTATCTACTCCATTGGCTTAGTAACACCATGCACCATCTACACTAGACTAAATCACGCACTAGAGATGTGCCCGTTAATGGAAACATTTAAGTACCTCTGTGGCAGGCACACTTTCCACCTACCAGAAATTGACCACTTACAGAATCCCATTACGGAGATTCTTTCCCCACAAAATGTCGATGATACAATCCACCATATACGATTTGTATCTGCTCAGATTGGTGAAAGGATTACTGCCCCAACCCTACCCTAGGATTTATATTATAATCTTGTCACGAAAAACCAAGGCACCTTGTGCTTTTGTGTCGATTTCATCAAGATCCCAAACCTGCATGCCACCATCAAAATCCTTGATGACACCCAGCCTCTAGAACAATTCCTAGTACAACTAGAGCTAGTTGACGAAAGTTGGCGAAAATCACTGCAACACAATGAGGCCCATAAGAAAAGGGTGAAAGCATCATTCGACCGCCACATCAACCCTTTCTCATTTACCGAGGGAGAATTATTCCTTTGCTATGATGTCGCAAAAGAGGCCTTAGGGCCAGGAAATTTCAAAACCCTATGGAAAGGACCCTACATCATCAAACACTACCTCCAATAGGGAGCATACATCTTGATGGAACCAGATGGGACTGGCCTCACTAACCCCGTCAATGGCCTTTACCTCAAGAATTTCTACCCATAAGGGCCCCAAAGGCCCTTCCCCTAGAGTGAAAGTACACAAAACCCAATCACCAAAATATTTTTGACCCGAAAACATGCTCAAAGTGCCAACATGGATCACCAAGATGAACCATACTTCGGATTTGCTAATGGAGCATCGCGATGGTCTCAAAAATTAGTTGTAGCCGCCTGGGTAATTTACTACCCTGATTGATCACCGTTGTGTTCAATCGACGTGTGCATCGGATTAAAAACAAACAATCAGAAAAAATATGACACCGTCATTGGACTTATGTGTGACACCCTCCATCGGGGCATTCGCCATATGCATATCTACCTCGATTCCCAGTTAGTGGTATTGCAGCTAAACCGAACATTTGAGACCAGAGACACACACCTGTTTAGAAAATTTTTACGTGCCAAAAGATTAAGCAGACAATTTGATCACATCACATTTTCACATGTATCAAGGGATCAAAACCAAATAGCTGATAGCATAGCTAACCATATCCTAGACTGGAATGTATCTCAAATAAACCATCATCCATAAAAAAACAAAAAATAGATATCCATCAACATAACACAAAATATAGAAACCGAAGTAAATAGCACATCATGTAGAGCCGCAAAAAATATCTCTCATATATATATATATATATATATATAGATGTGTGTGTGTGTGTGTATCTCAGTACAAAAATAGTATCGCTGGCCCACTGGCCAGTCCAAAGATACAAAAGTTGTCAAAAATAAGGGAAGCATCCTCATAAAGGGTGCTTTCTCTGTGTACAAAACTACTCTAGGGGGGTGCCCCCTCAAGAGGAGCACCTGGACCCAGAACCACTCCTGGTGCCACCACTGGAGCTGCTGTCGCCACTATGATCACGACCCGACATAGAGTGGGCCAATAATCCCTCTCACGGGCCATCACCATCTCTAACCAAACCTCCTCGAAGTCGTCCATAAAACCTCGATCAAGCAGACCCTGGGTCAAGTGGTCCACTCGACCCCGAAAGTCCTCAAGAGCGGTCACTTGAGCCGTAAGTATTGCAATGCATGCCTCAACCACATCAGAACGAGCTCGCTCGGACACAACCTCTGTTGTAGCCAAGTTTTTTCCCTCACCAGAAGGGCCAGCACCATCTCCACTAGGTCCACCGGCACCACCATCCGATCCACTTGCATCACCTCTGCCTGACCACCTCGAGGTCATAGCAGAGGGTTGTGACCCACTAGTCGGGCCACTAAGCGACCTACCTCGCCAACATCTGCATGAGAACCAAAATAATGTCAGTGTCAAGAAAAAAACACATAAAAACATAAATACTCGAACAAATGTAGAAAAGATATAACACATACCTACAGGCCCCCAAAAATAACCAAAAGGGAGACCCATGTCTGGGTCACCCTGGAAGTCCATCCTTGCATAAGGGTATGGCAAGAGCATCTATGGGTTGGCCTCAAACTAGGCCTATGTCATGGCATTCCAATAATGCCCCACCATGCCACCACTACCCCGAGACATCACTGGAGCCCACCTCCTCATCTGTGGCTCCCGTGGCCCCCCAATGGGCATGGTCACCACCGGCCTCAATAGCGCCACCCTCTCATACATAATGCTGCATAGGATGCTAGCGTACGCAAATGACTTAGATCCATGTTGGACCTTGTTCAATTGCGACACCATCCCATTAAAAAAAAGTGAGTGAAATCGAAAAAGTGCCCGCCCCTCAGTCGGCGTAAAACTCCAACCTGCGGGCCAAATTCCCGATGTGGAGCAAACGACTCCGCTAGTCGCACAATAACTGCCAGAGCACACCGCTCTCCCAAATCTGTCACTGATGCAATGTTGATGCACCCATCAGTAAGAGGCACACCACCTCAATGTCACTGTCGAAATATGTCTAGGTTCACTCTCCCAGCAGAGAGTGGATACCTCAAAGCCTCACCCTGAGGCAGTAACCTGGTCACAAAGTATATATCTGTATCTAGAAGGATCACCAGGTTCGTCCCCCGCAGTACAAACATATTGTGCCTCCGACGCCAATGTTGTATAATATAACACAGTAGTCAGTCCTAAGACTGAAGGAACTCGTTCTCAACGAACTTCAGAAGGCCCCACGCAGCCAATTGTCGAAGCGCCCCAGCATCAGTAGCTAGAGCGGTCCAGATCTCGGGCCAATATCGCTATCTCCACACTAACCTGCCAAGCAATACAGGCACCCATCAGTACAGAGAAAAACATCAAAAACAGAAAAGAAACAAAAATTTCATGTCACTATGGCCTTTGTGCACCTGTCCCCTAGGCAGGTGCACCCTCGCGTGCCTGTTTTATTTACAGGAGCGCCTTTGTGCAAAAAAAGTATGGAACAACGCGCCCTCGCACGCCTGTCCCTCATAATTGCGTGCAAGAAAGGTGCTCTTTTGCCTAGATCACTTGGGCAATCTAGGGAAAAATTTGCTTATAATCCGTACAACCCTAATTTGTATGGCCCCCGACACCATCAAACTGAAGAAATTACAATGCAGGACGTCATGAAAGTTACCTCGGCATAGTATCGATAATCCTTGGTACACAGGATGCCCGCAATGGAAAGAAAGGCTCTACAAGCACCTCTGATCTCCCAAAACTCAACAAGTACAAATTACTAGGATTAGGACCATAACCCCATATTTATCGCCCTTTTCCAGAACTCCGGAGATCCATACCAGGAGATCAGAAGTTCCATTTCGCAAACCATAATTTGCACCATCATCAATATGCCATGACGAACGAAAGCGATGCCACACATTCGATTTCCAACCAAAATATTTTTTCAGCGCTGGCAGTATGCCCTCTCCCATATTATTTTTTAAAAGCACCTGTCTTTCAAATTATATTTGATGAAATGAATATTATTTCACTTGAGGTATTTTCTTTTGCAGGAAGAACCTGCAGCCCGCTTACAACACCATCCGATAAAAATCTCAGAGCAGGTATCATTCTACCCCTAGCATGATAGAGTCCTAGAAAACTCTGCATATCCTAACATCATTTCTCCATCAGAAATAAACCATAGGGTACTCATACCCGACCGCGTTTATCATCACCTCACCCTGCACATGATAAACGTCCGCGTTGGTCGGTAGAGCCTCCCCTCCATGGTGTTCGTCACCCAAAGTAGACCATATATCACATCTCAAGTGACGCCATGGCCATACCATTTTAGTCTGGGAAGTGCCTCGTGCCCATCCATTAATCATGCATAATGTCAATTTTACCATTCAAACTCAAACCACCTTCCCAGACGATCAGGTTGTACAAGTAGATTGAAAGCGCACCTCTGCACATCAAATTTGTCCCACCATACCTCCATCAGCATAATCCCATCTGCAAAAATTCTTCATCTGCTTCATCAAACCCGCACATGATACCAACCAGTGGGGACCCCACCCCTAGCAAAACACCATCCTCACACCTTCATTGAGTGAACCCTTTCATGTTTTTGCGTACCCGTCTCTGTGTTTTGTACTAACCAAACTTCATTATTTTATTCTTTTGGTATGTGTAACAAGACCGCCAACGATGCTTTTTTCCTCTTCGCCCTCATATGTCATCTTTTCCCCCATGGCAGCAGTCCCTCATTCCCCTTGTTCGGATTATTTCACCCCTGTGCACACACCATCACGACATTCATAGCCGGTTCACACCCGCCCTGGAATTCCTACCAACTCCAGGGATTTCCCCTTAAGAAATACCCATGACTGCCACCAAGCTGCTAAAGTATACTGTGACCTTGGGCCACTGAATCCCCATCATCCATATTCAGTCACCTCTCACTAACATGCCTATGTTAAACCCATCACATCTAGGTCCCCAACCCCCTAGGTTGGTGACCCATGGTTCGGTTAAGGCTTCCTTTTTGTCGACCTTGACACCTTTTTTCCAAAAAGGAAGCAGTACGTTGGATCATCCCTCCCCATGCAAAGGGATATCCTCGAGTGGCATTGTGGGATACATCATTGTCCACAGATGTCATTGATCCTCCTGACATTTGACTACAGCAAAAGCTTTCATGTCACGATGGTATTGTACCATTCAACCATTGCACTTTGATCAAATCTGTCAAAGACCCGTGCCTCCATAAGCGTCTTTGTCAACAATGCTTACACGGGAAGGTCCCAACTAGTACATATGAAGTTTACGCATATGGGTACCACATATCATCAAAGAAAAACACCCCTAAGGGTGTCAGCAGTCATCGTCAACAACCACCAGCATCACTACCACAGTAATGGCACCGAAAACACATGTATCTGTCAATTTTATTTAACTATCCTGTTGGATCCATGTGATTTGCAAAGAATGGCAAGAAAAAACACTTCAGGGGCCACATCAGAACCTCTTTGGAATCCTAGGACTTAGCCTTCCTGGATTTAGAGAGGGATCTTTCTATAAAGTATTTTAATTGATATATCTTTGTGTTCTTTGTTTTAAGATATTAGGCTAGTTATGAAGTTCTAAGGACTTGTTTTGTTTTGGTTGGATTAAAAGATGGATTGAAGGATCAATGGTGTGAATGATTGAGGGAATGTTTTAACTGAGACAAATAGACTATAAGAAACATCAATCCATTGGGCTATGGAGTCATAAAAGGATTTAATTTCTCATCAACTCTGCAAGGGATTTCATAGGGAAAGCTAACTATATCAAATGGATTCTTTAGATTAGGTTGTGATTTGAAACATTAAGAAGTTGTGAAGGCAACAAATCTATAGTCAGTTTTGAATCTTCTAGCTCTACTTAGACAAGAAAATCCTTTTAAGATAACTGTTTGGAGCAAGCCAAAGGACATGGTAAACCTTAAATATCATTGGGCAAACCTTTAATAAGCAACCTTTCAGACAACAATCCAGCAATCGGAAGACTACTTTCAGATAAAGAAAACATATAAGATAACAAAAAGAGTGGTCTAAGATCAAACAGAAATAATCTAATCTACTTTTGACAACTCTTAAAGACTCTTCAAAGCAACATTTCAAGGAAGACCAAACTTTAAAGAAAGATCCTAAAAACAATGTCTCAAGTCTTACTCAAAGGAACATGGGCTCACCAAAATTTCCTTGGTTTCACTCTATTGAATCATTTCCAAGATAACAAGCTAGATGTAACTAGAAGGCAATTAAGAATCTTCTAATCAGACCTTACAGAAGAAAACATGAATATAAAGAACACAGATAGAAATAGGGTGCTGAAACAACAAATCCTAATCTAAAACTTCTGCTTCTTTATCAGAGAAATATGAACATAATGAAAACATGAGGAGAAACAATAACAATTAGGAAAACTTCACCATTGATATAGCTCGAGGATCCTGTGAACATGCTTGTATTATTGATGATCAAACCAATTACATCACTCCATGTACAATAGCTCTCTGCAACTCAGAGCTTTCTTTGGTTCAGTCTAGCATTCATCTACTATCCTAGCAGCAGAAATCAATTTAATACTATCAAGTAACCAACATTTGAAATGAATCTCATATGCAATATTTATATGAAAAATGAGGAGGTGCTGCTAACCTAGGGTGTTTAAATGTTATCATTACAGAGTTAATGATTTTTGACCTTTGAGACCATGCAAGGCCCAAGGAAAAAAATATCTGAAAGAGTTACTCTGAAATAATAACTTCTGAGTTATTTTTAGTTGAAATTTTTGAATTTTAAGGCTTAGTAATAACTTTGTAATAACTGCTGAGCTGCTTCAAAAATATCTCTGTCTGTGTAATAACTGTCTGATGTCTTTACTGAAAATAATTCTTGTAGGTGGAAATTTATTCTTTGAAGAAGTAATTGCTTCTTTGTTTGAGTTATCCGAAGTTGTCTTTGGGTAATCTATCTTTGTTTTATTCATCAAACTTCTGTATTAGGCCTTTAACCTTGATTTAGCCTTAATAATCTGCATCACTGTCCTTTTGCCTGTTTCTTCTTTTTAATTGCTTTGTTCATTTATATTTATCTTTAAACCTTCGACTTTTCATCTTTGATCACTGTTTAAAGGGCTAATTCTCTGTTTATTCTTTGATCTATATTTTTAACCCTTTAATCTTCCTGTTCTTCATTTCTTCTCTGACTGTATCTGTTTTTATGTGCAGGCAGGGCTTCTTCATGGCAGAAAGGTTTATAACCCATCGATGATCATGATACATCGATGGGTTAATTCTTTGGTGTAGATCATTGGCCTTTTTAATATGTTTTTTGCCTCTGGATCGTCATCTAGAGGTTTTTCATCATTTGAATGGCTCTATGGGTTTTGGCTATCATTAAACTTGCAAAAACAAACAAATATTAACATTAAACCTGCGGGATGGGGTAAACTATGATTTTTTGGGTTTCTAAGAGTTTTGGGGAAATTTGCAGAGGAGGAGGGGGCACAGAGGAAAGGGTTCCAGAGGTGGAACATGGAGAAATAAAATGTCACTATGAAAAACTATATATCTAATACTCTATATATATTTTAATCAAACGAATACATCACAATATTTATAGTGCTGCTGAGATCCAACCACTTCTAAATATGAATAGGGAGGTTGAGATATTCTCTCAACATCCACCTAAATATATACAACTAATTCTAATATGAATATGGAAGAATTATCTTCCAATACTCCCCCTTAATTCTTACATACATATCATAACAATAAAAATTATCTTCATCTCACTGGCCTTCATCAGCAACTCTACCCACTTTGCAGTCTTCTGGATTCCGCTCTTTCTTTATTCATATCTTTGAGCTTACCTTCCAACTCATTTAAAGTACACCTGCTTCTAACCAACAATGCTAAATTTGTAAGATTAAAAAATCTTGACACCCCCGAAGAAGAGTCTCAACACTGAACTACCCTATTGAAATATTTCCATCTGTGAAATAACCCCGAAGGATAAATTTCAACAGTCGTGTAGGAAAATATTCTAGGTACAGAATATGATCAGAGATCAATCCTACAAAGTGACCTTTACACAAATATAAACTTAAATCCCACACTATAATGATATATTCCACACCACACCACACACTTTCACAATAGTACATTACAAAACAACAAATCCACAATTCTACATATTTACAAGCTACACACTCCACAAAAAACAATGAACTTCAAACACCGATCTGTAGCTACCATTCACCTCCATAAAATTATTCGGTTTGAATGCCAAAGTGTCCTCTCCCCATGCACCCTAATCTCTGCCAATCGCCCACACGTTGACTATGACCCTTGTTTTTTCAAGAATTGGGTATCCCACCACACTGCACTAGAAAACTTGAACACAAAATTTTCACCGCCAAGAAATTCCATAATAGCAGCCTTCAAAACTTCCTTTTTCGCAGTTGATTGAGAATCAGATCCGTTATCAGGATTTTTTCCTTCAACACAATTTTCCTATACCTTCAGATGTTGCTTTCGTGTATTTTCTTCAGCTTGAATTAGAAGATGACCATCAACTGTCTTTTCAGTACTGAATAATGGATGTAGTTTTGCAAGACCAACTTCTAACAATACTGCTACCATATTTGTTTTTGGATATGCAACACAATCCAACAATCCACGACCACGCAGTAATCGATTCTCTCCAGCAATCGATCCATACAGCAATTGAGCCAAAAGATCCACGCAAATCCACGAATCACGCGATCGTTCCTTCTGGCAATCTAAGACATCTCGTTTTCTCTTTCTTTCACCTTTCTTACACCAAATTCAGTGTCTCATTACATGGATGACATCGTCCGATTCTCGGCACAACATCTCAATCGAAGGCCTGCATCGACCTCACCTTCTCGGAACTCATACCTCGCAGTACCCGCTTCACGAAAACTCCAGAAACAAGGCACCACCGCAATCGCATCACAACGGAGTTTCTGTGGCGCGTTCAACATGAATGGACAAACTTAAGACTAAAAAAAAAAATATCGATATACTCTTATTTCCCTCAGCCCAAGAGGGGCCGAGGTCCAGGCCCATATTCCTCTGATACCAAAATAAAATGTCACTATGCAAAACTATATATCTATTACTCTATATATATTTTAATCAAACGAATTAATCACAATATTTATAGTGCTACTGAGATCCAACCACTTCTAAATATGAATAGGGAGGTTGAGATATTCTCTCAATATCCACCTAAATATCTGCAACTAATTCTAATATGAATATGGAATAATTATCTTCCAATACAGAGAAACTTGATTTGGGGCGCGAAACATTTAAATTTTGGCATGCAGAGGAGGAAGGCGATTTTGAAAAACCACAGTGGTTTATCGTGCGGGGTAGCGGTGGTTTATGGTTTTGATTCAAATGGATGTGATTCAATTCAGTGCCCGCTGCGTGGCAGGGCTAAACTACCCTTTTCGCGTGGATAGGGGTTGTTAACCTTCAGCATCGGATTTTGCGCGAAATGAAATCTGGACCGTCGGATCTCGAGGAGAGAGATCGACAGTGCGTGTGGAGCTAGAGGAGTGGGTGAAAGTTTGGCGGATGGGAGGTGGAGTATAGGTGGCAAATGGTGATTGGGGCAAGGGTATTGAGTGGAAGGTGGGGCCGAGGTGATGACGTGTACGTTTTGTGAGGTAGTGGGGGCTGGTTTGTATGGGGGATGAAGGATGGGAGTGCAGATGACCATCAGATTAGGGTTGACTGACAACAAAGATGGCTTGGGGTGGGATGAAGCGGGATGAAGAAATTAAGGGGTGGAAGCATTGTTTTTATGGGGGGAAAGGGCTTAAGAACAGGCGAAGGGAATGGTCCCGTGGGAGTAGAGGGGACCAGGGGTCGGGAAGGAGAAGGGCTTATGATAATATTAGAGGTTTGGGGTCAAGGGTCACATTAGTAGAAGGGGCTAGGGCTTAAGGCCGAAAAGGGCTTAAGGCCTTTTATTTGTAAGAGGCAGGTTTTAACACAAAAATAGGGTTTTGTGATATTTTTTAGAGTTCCGATAGGTTAAAAATTTAGGATAAAACAATGTAAAAGGGGTTTTTTCATTGTTTCAAGGGTTTTTTTATGAAAAATGATGTATAAGGGGGAATTTTTGAGGGTTTAGTTAAAGGTAATGAATGAGGGAATTAGGCCCAAAATAGAGTTTCTTTTTAGAGCAGCAGGTGAACTTTTGAGGAGGCATACAGATAGGAAATTTTAGTGAAAATAGTCAATTTTAGGATGATGAAGGCAGTGAGACTTCTAAAGATAGCTGATAGGCAAATTATGCTATCTTTAGGTGCTTGTAGGATATCCACAGTCATCTAGTGGAATCTGTAGAATACATGAGGATATTAGTGGCTCCAGCTGGGGAGGGAAGCTCCTTTAGGAGGTGTCAAGAACCTCAGAAAATAGATCTCTGGAAGAAGTAGACCAGTGCCTTGATTTTCACCTTGACAGAGCTCCTTTAACTTGATGATTTACTGCTTTGAAGAAGTGATTTTTAGCAGCTGAATCATAACATGATTAATCTCAACTCAACCATATACCTACCCATGATACTTGTTCTAACATTTTTTCTTCATTGGGTGCATTTGAATTAGCCAACCCTTGACATAGTTTTCTTTTGAAAACAGGAAACTAAAAAATTCTACACTTATATCATCCAAGAGTTAAGATTAAACTGATGAACTCATTTATTTCTCTACCTAGTCTAACTATCTGTCAAGATTAAACTGTTTGAGAGATTTTATTCTCTATTCTACAAAATAAAATTGAAAACATAACCAAATCAGGGTTGAATAGTCTGATTTGTTATAAGAAGTGATACTTTGTACAAGTCTGCATATAGAATTTATTTTTCAGAAATTTTAACACAAAACTTTTGAGGGTTGAAATCTAGAATTTGCTTTTTTATCCCTCCCTTTCTTTCTTGGTCCATATTTTTGAGCTTTGGAACCAAATTATTTTCCTAATCTTACTGATAAGCCAAGTTTAGACAGTTTGGAAAATCCTCATTTACTAACCTATCAGCAGAAAATTTAAAATCTATTTAGTCATGATTAGGCTATATGACTAAATAAAGTTTTTCTCTTCAAGTAGTAGCATTTGGACTTTCAGAATTTAAGAAATTACTCTTTTTTGGTATGGGGTTGTACATTTTCTTCTTTTGCCCTCTTTTTCTTTTTTTTTCTATTTTTGTATTTATTTTTCTGAGGTTTTTCAAAACAATGCTATATACAATGGATAAAGCTTTAAACTTAGGCCTCTCAATGGAAATAATGCTTGAGCATCCTGCAATTAAAAGGACCTCCAAAAAATTCTGTTCCATCCATCTCCTGTAAGAAAAATGCATTGTTTCCTTTGGAAGAATGGATAATATAGGGACCTTTCCACGGATTTTAAAACTTACCATGCTTTCCCTTGTCTTCTCTTCTTGAGTCCCATTTGAGTACTTTGTAACCAATGCTAAAATCATTTGCTTTTGTTCTTTCATCAAATAGTTTCTTGATGTCTTCTTGTACTTCTTGTGTTTTGTTATAGACTTCCTCTCTTGTTTGCTGCAAATGTATAGTCTGATTTATCCTTCTTATCATGTCATTTTCTTCAGATTGTACTTTTTGGATCAGCTTCATGACTGGCACTCCTAGGCTTGTTGGAAAAATTTCATCTGTTCCATAAACTAGCTGGTAGGGAGTCATTCCAATCAATTTCTTGCATGTTAACATGTATGCCCATAATGCATGTACTAGCTTGCTGTGCCATGAATTTTGATTCCCTTCCAACAACTTCTTGATGATGTTTATCAAACTTTTGTTTGAGGATTATGCCAACCCATTACCTTGAGGGTAATAAGTTGTGGAATGACCTAATGTGATATGATATTTGTGGAAAAATTCCACCATTCTCTTGGATCTAAAGGCAGTAACATTGTCGGTGATAATCTTTCTAGGAAAACCAAATCTAGACAAAATATGGTTTTCAAGGAATTTGATGATGACTAGATTAGTGGCAGTTCTAGAGGGGATGGCCTCTATCCATTTTGTAAAGTAATCAATTGCTGTGAGGATCCATTTATGTTGAGTAGATGAAGAAGGATGGATTTCCCCAATGAAGTCTAGGCCCCACCGTTGAAAAGGAGCTTCAATAGAGATAGGATGTAGATGTAAGGCTAAGAGTTTTCTTTTGCCTTCAAATATTTGACATTTGTGATAGGCAACTACCAATTTATGAATATCTTGAAAGAGGGTGGGCCAATAATAACCAGCTCTAAGGATTTTGTTGACAGTTGTTTTACAATAGAGGTGGCCTCCACATTCTCCTTCATGAAACTCATGCTTGATCTTCTCCGTGTCATTCTCAGGCAAACATTTAAGCAATACACCACTAGAATTTTTCCAATATAACAATTTTTCTATAATGTAGTAATTTACAACTTTCAACTTTAAAAACCTTGCCTTTGTTTTAGATAAACCAGGAGGGACATTAAGATAAAAAAGCACATACAAGATATGAGCATACCACAGTGAATTCATCAATACTTATTCAATAGGAGGGGCGGTGCATTCTTCTTGTTCTTGTAAAACATCAACCATATTCATATCTAAGGCTTTGAGTTTTGATTCAGTCATTAGTTTTGTGTAGGTTTTAACCCTGAACATAAATTATCTACACACGAATCTTATAACATAAAATAAACATTAGCGAGAGCATAAAACATAAAACAGATAAACACAAAGATTTTCCCCTGGATCCCAAATCGGGACGACCAGTTTGATTTTGCATTATTTTCATTTTAGTGTTACAATGCATATATATACATGTCGAAGCATACATAAACCCCAATCCATTAACCCTGGATTAGAACATAACCGTAGTTCCCTTGACTGGATCTACAAAATACCAGGGGCCGAAAACCATCATACCCCAAAACCATGTGACTCCTTGCTACAAAACATGGGTGGGTCTGCTTTTGAGAAAAAAATTTAGCAAGGCATTGCGCTTTGTGTGCTGTTGCGCCCCGATCGCGCCCGGCGCATGGGACTAGTCGTGGAAAGAATATAAAACATACCCAACATTCTCCCACTTGTTGTTTTCTTTCCACAGGGGACCACAGGAGAGCTTAGTCATTGGGCCAATTCCTCAACACCCATTGTTTCTCTACACCAAGAGAACTTCTGAGTGCTCATAGACTTCGTTAATGCATCTGCAACATTCTTCAAAGTGTCCACCTTTACCAGCAACACCCTTTTAGCCTCAACCATATCTCTAACAAAGTGATATTGAACATCAATGCGCTTTGTCTTTGAATGATAAGCAGGGTTCTTAGCCAATAAAATTGCACTTTTGCTATCACAGTATATCCTTATATCTTTCTGTACCAACCCCATACTTGAACACAATCTACTTAAAGCTGTTTCCTTGATTGCATGAGTGGGCGCTGTGTGTTATGCCTCTTGTGGTTAGGCACTACGGTTGTCTTTCACTCATCCAACTGACTGCACCTCCAAATAGGCTAAACACATACCCACTTGTAGATCTTCTTTGGTCTAGATCTCCAGCCCAGTCTGCATCAACAAAACCACAAATGTCTAGCATTCTTTCCAATCCTGGTCTTCCATGGTAGCACAAGCCATAATCACTAGTGCCATGTAAATATCTGAAAACCACTTCCTCTTTGTCCAGTATCCTTCACCAGGTTTGACATGACCTATCAGTGTCACGCATGTGCAATGTACGGTCTAGTGAGACCATTGCATACATCGAGGTTCAAACCCTGCCCCTTGCACATGTGGAACACGGAACCCATATCCTCTTCTTCTTGTGTCTTGGGACACTGTTCAACATATAGCTTTGTATCTACAGGAATTGGAACATTCACCGGTTTACTATCCTGCATATTGAACCTCTGCAATATAGTCTCGACATACTTCCTCTGGTTTAACCAGAGCTTCCTCTTTGCCCGATCTCTCTTAATTTCCATGCCCAAAATATATTTTGCAGCACCAAGATCCTTCATGTCGAATTTGGATAATAGTTGGGTCTTCAAATCTTAGATAATTTCTTTGTCATTTCCAATCAACAAGATATCATCCACATACAAGACCAAATAAATAACACGGTCACCAATTAATTTAAAATAAACACAATGATCCTCCTTGCTTCTAGTGAAGCCAAGTCCCCGTATATAGGTATCAAATTTCTGATACCACATCCTTGGTGACTGTTTTAACCCATACAACGACTTCTTCAATCTGCACACCATTTCTTTCTTACCCTTCACCATAAAGCCTTCAGGTTGCTTCATGTAGATCTCCTCTTCTAGATCCCCGT
The DNA here is from genome assembly GCA_034641835.2 of Pinus albicaulis. Classification (NCBI taxonomy): domain Eukaryota; kingdom Viridiplantae; phylum Streptophyta; class Pinopsida; order Pinales; family Pinaceae; genus Pinus; species Pinus albicaulis. The sequence continues at coordinate 96,517,504 of CM076569.1, read as the reverse complement.
GAAGAAATGTTGTCTTCACATCCATCTGTTCTATCTCAAAATCAAATGCAGCAGCAACAGATAAAAGTAATCTAATAGAAGTAATTTTGGCAACAGGAGAAAAAATATCACCAAAATCAATTCTCGGCACCTGGGAATAACCTTTTGCTACCAACCGAGCTTTGTATTTCTCCACCTTGCCTTCTACATTCATCTTCTTCTTAAACACCCATTTGCTCCCGATGGGCTTCCTTCCAGCTGGCAACTCCACCAAATCCCATGCCTAATTTTTGTGCAAGGATGCCATTTCATCAACCATGGACTCCTTCCAGAGTTTTCCATCCTCTGAATCTACTGCCTCCCTGACAGTTCTGGGATCATCATTAGTTATAGTTAAGGCAAAACCTAAACAGAAAGTAGATGGACTATACCTTTCTGGTTGCCTTCTTTCCCGAACTGATCTTCTCAAAGCTGGAGTTTGTGGCTCTTCATCTTCTGAGTCTTCTTCTGTTGTAGAGTCTGATTCATCCTCCTTTAGCTCAAACTCTGTCTTCTCAGGTTCCTTTGGTAGGAATTCATGTTTAACAACATCTTTCACCTCTCTAAACACCACATCTCGGGTAGACAACCTTCCTTGTTTATGGGTTTCAAAGCTTGTAACCCTTTAAACCATCCTTATACTCAATAAAGGTGCACCTTTCAGATTTATTATCCAACTTGGTCCTTTTCTCCTTTGGAAAATGTACATATGCATCACATCCAAATACCCTTAGATGTGAAAGAGAGGGTTTCTTACCAGTCCATACCTCATGTGGAGTCTTATCCTCCAACACTGATGAAGGTGATCTGTTAACTAAGTAACATGTTGTCTCCACTGCCTCTACCCAAAATTATTGTCCTAACCCTGTACCACTGAGCATATTTCTTGCCTTTTCCATCAGTGTTCTATTCATTCTTTCTGCAAATCCATTTTGTTGAGGTGTGTATGGAGTATTCTTCTATTGTGCTATGCCACACTTCTTACAGAACTCTTCAAATTCCTTCTTACAGAACTCCCCACCATTATCTGCCCTCAGTGCCTTTATCTTCTTCTCTGTCTGGTTTTCCACCAGAGCCTTAAATTCTTTAAATTTATCAAAGACTTTAGATTTATTCCTCAAGAAATATATCCATGTATTCCTTGAGAAGTCATCTATGAATGAAACATAGTACACAGACTTTCCCAGTGATGGAACTGACACAGGTCCAAACACATCTAGTGCACAAGTTCTAATATCTTGTTCGCCCTCTTAGCACCAAAAGGAAAACTCACCCGATTCTGCTTCCCATATACACAATTTTCACATAAATCAAAATCCAGAGAGAAATTAGACATACCTTCTACCATACCATTTCTATGTAGTATCCGAAGGCCCTTCTCTCCAATATGTCCAAGCCTTTCATGCCATAGCATGGAATTTTCTCCAGAGACAGCTAGGCTTTCCGCCCCACTTTCAGGAACCACATAACTGTTACACCCATCAATAACAGTGCTACCTTGTAGCTTGTACAGAGTTCCATTCCGAACTTCCCGCATTAATACCAGTGCTCCTCGAACCATCTTGCAGGCATCTTTCTCGAACACTATTTTTACACCTGCATCATCCATCTTGCTTACAGAAATCAGATTTATGGCCAATGCAGGAATATGCAAAACACCAGGAAGTGTTTTAATCCTTCCACCTTGCAACTTCAACTTGACCTTTCCACGTCTGACGATTCTAGCCTTCCTATCATCCCCTAGGAAGACATCACCACCATCATATTTTTCATACTCGCAGAACCACTCCCTATGGGGAGTGAAGTGAAAGGATGCACCTGAGTCAATCAACCATGACTCATGATCTACATGTGTATTTGAAGAAGAAGCCAAATACACATCACCACCTTCATCCGAGGTGGTTTTTTCCTCTGCAGAAGGAGCATCATCAGATCCCTTTCCTTTCTCGGGAGCTTTAGATCTGCATTCATTTTTGTAGCGCCCTTCCTTTCCGCATTTCTAGCACACCTTTACAAACTTTCCAGGAGATTTATATCTCCCTCTAGATTTAGATCTCCCACTCGAAACCTTATTCTTGTTTCTATTCTGGGACCTTCCTCGTCTGGATGAACGCCCTATAAATGCAGCCTCCATGTTCTCTAGTCATTTCCTCAGGCTTAATAAGGTTCAGGACAATGTCAGCATCAGAATTCAGTGTTGTATTGCTACCTGTACAGTAACCGGACTGTCCACGAGTATGGTGAAAACATAACAAGGCAGTGCACTTATCTTCATCTGAGATTTTAATAATAATGAGATGACAATACGACTTCACAGTGTTGAAGGCGTTAGGATATCGTCATGAAGTGCTCCATCTTCATCCTCGAGTGAATATTTCTGACTTTTTCCTTGGGAACCAACTTGTTCACCGGAGACTTAGATTGGTACAAAGTCCCAAGTTTTTCCCACAAATTGTTCGTCGTAGCTTGCCCGGACGTTCGGCAATACGAATCGTGCTGGCCGTATTGTGCTCTTAGCCTTCGATCCAGTTTCTTCCAGGTCTTCATCGACATTGCCGTTGGTTTGGTACCGCCTCTATCGCGATCCACTGATCTTTATCCACCAGCAGATCCTCCATCTTGAGCTTCCACAACTCAAAACTCTGACCATTAAATTTCTCGATCTCTATCTTTCCACCACTCGCCATATTCTTTCACTGCAAGAATCGATCCCACAGATCTCCCACTGAATAGGGTCTACCTCAGGCTCGAGCAAAAACCCCTCAGCAACAAAGGCGTCCCCTTGAAGCCAAAACAACTCTGAAACCAAATGTGGGTTTTAACCCTGAACAGAAATTATCTACACATGAATATTATAACAGAAAATAAACAATAGCGAGAGCATAAAACATAAAACAGATAAACACAGAGATTTTCCCCTGAATCCAAAATCGGGATGACCAGTTTGATTTTTCATTATTTTCCTTTTAGTGTTACAACACATATATATACATGTCGAAGCATACATAAACCCCAATCCATTAACCCTGGATTAGAAGATAATTGTAGTTCCCTTGACCAGATCTACAAAATACCAGGGGCCGAAAACCATCATACCCCAAAACCATGTGCAAAATCATGCACAAAACATGGGTGGGTTCGCCTATGAGTGGGTCCGCACACCAAAAAATAATAATCGTCGGGGCACTGCCGCCCCCCCTGTGACCCCCCTGCTGCACCCGATGCAACATACAACGCGTGGGACTAGTCATGGAAATAATATAACACATACCCAACATTTTCCAAGTCCTTGTCGTTTGATCAGTTTAGTGGGTTTGATTTCTAAATCATATTCTAATATAACAACAATCCACTTTCCTCTTTTGCCATCAAGATCTTGTGTTAAAATTTCTTTGACAACTATGTGTGGAACAAAAGCAATGATGTGTGAGTGTAAAATGTAAACTCTGAAATCTTTCAGGGCCTTGATTAAGGCAAAGGCTTGTTTTTCCATTATGTTGTATTTCAGAGGTGCATCTCTTAAGGCCTTGCTGAAAAATGCAATGGGCTGCTCTTGTCCCTTTATGTTTTTTCTGAAGTAGGACAACAAAAACCGTGTGTTTCGATGCAAAGGAGAAGAAGGAGAAATCTTTGTTAAAATCAGGGCTAATGAGAACTGGTGTTTGAGTGAGTGCTTGTTTAACCAATTCAAAGGATTTCTTTGCTTCAATAGTCCATTTAACTCCTGTCTCTCTTTTAAGCATGTTTGTTATGTTTCTAAAGAGTTCAGCAAGGTTTGGTATGAACCTTCTTAATAAATTAATCTTTCCAATGAAAGATTGCAGTTCTTTGATGTTTCTAGGATGATTGATTTTCAATATTCCTTCAATCCTATTTGGGCCTATTCTTATTCCCTCTTCAGATATGATATGGCCTAGAAGTTTTTCTCCTTGAAGGCCAAATAAAGTTTTCTTGGGGTTTAAGGATAGACCAAAATTTCTACATCTTTCAAAGACTTTTCTCAAGTGAGCAAGGTGTTCTTCATCTGTTTTGGAATAGACAATGATGTCATCTAAATATATCACAATGAAGAAGCCTATCTCTTCTGAGAAAGCAATATCCATGGCTCTTTGGAATGTGGCACCAACATTCATTAAACCAAAGGGCATTTTCACATACATGAAAGTGCCCCAAGGTGTAGTGAAAGTTGTTTCAGTTGATCATCAGGATGTACAAGCACTTGGTTGTATCTTGAAAAGCCATCTAGCAAATAAATTCTTTTAGAACCTACTACCCTTTGTAAGATATGATCCATTTTGGGCAAGGGGTAGTTGTCCTTTAAAGAGGCTTTGTTTAAGTTTATAAAGTCTATACAAAGCCTTATTTCTCCTGTTTTATTCCTCACAGATACAAGGTTGGATACCCAGTCTGAGTATCTTACTGGGACTATGATTCCAGCATTATACATTTTCTTGATTTCTTTCTCAACCAGAGGTAATTTCACAGGGTTTATTCTGCGCAATTTTTGTGTAAAAGGTTTTTGGTTTTCTTTGAGGGGTGTCTTATGTTGGATTATCTTTGCATCATATGATTTTAAATCCTCATAACTCCAAGAAAATACATCAAAAAATTCTCTAAAAAGCTCAATATATTTCAGTTTTATATGAGCTGGAAGTGTTTTGGATAATTTGATCATCTTGGTTTTAAGTTCACTGCATATATTGCACTCTTCTACTTCAAATTTAGTGGGTTCCATTTTTGGCTTTTTGGAAACATCATTAAAGTCAAACAATTCTTCCAGAGGCACCAGTCCCTTGGGAAATTTATCAGTGTGAGTTTGCAACACTTCAAAGTCTTCTTGTTCTAAATTAGTGCTCAACTCTATTTTCTGTGAGTTTTCTTTAGTTAACATATTTATATTAGCAATTTTAATATCAACAGTGATAGAAATTTATTCTTCATAAGATTTTTCCTCAGTAGGACAATCTTCTTCATACTCTGAGTCTGAATTTGGCATTTCAAACCCATTTCTGGACTGTAGGAAATCCTCTATCTGTTTATCTCCTTCAAACACTTGCCAATATTTGATATTATAAGGGACTGCTGGCCTATATTTAACTTGGACTATGTATTGTTTTTTTTCATAAGGTTTTAGAAATGTACTAGCAGCAAATGCTAAACCATTGGCAAGAATGTTTTGGTTTCTAGGGACAAAGTTAAGCACATATTCTGTGAATGTTTTCAAAAGGTCAACAACATCATCTCTATAAGCTTGTAATCTTGGATTATTGGTAGTATATTCTCCATTCACTTGTTTAATAATCAGTTCTAAGTCTCCATGGACAGTTATCCTCTTGGCTCCTAATTTTCTCAATAATTGTAGCCCTAAGAGGAGAGCCTCATATTCAGCTATGTTATTGGTGCATTGAAAGTTTAGTTTATATGAATGGCCCTCAACATGATTATTCTCTGTGTTATGTACCCATATGCCTACTCCTGAACCAATTTTACTACAAGACCCATCAAAACTCATACTCCAAAGAGGTTCAAGTTCAGATTTTTCATTAAAGTCATTTGTGTCCTCTTTTTCCTGTTTATTTTGGCTGCCACTATGTTGCTTTTTAAGATCTGCACTATGTTCATTTTTTTCTTGTTCCTCAAGGTTTTCATTATGTTGAGGATTTTTTATTTGTTTCTTATGGACAACACCATGTTGGTGATTGGTTTGATGCTTATGATCTTTATTATGTTTGCTATGATTTTCTAAATTAGCAAACTGTTTTAGCTCTTTCTCCTCTCTTCCCTCTTTTACTATTGCTAGCTTGTCATCTCCTTCTCCTTGCTCATTAATATTTTCATCATTGTAAAGAATGAATGAGTCAAGGTCTGTGTGAATAGAATAAAGAGGGGATTTTTCTGGTTTTTCTTGACTATTAAGCATTTATTTCATGTGTGTTTCCCTATATAGTCTTCTTAGTTTACTAAAAACAGAGATGGTTGCATAAGTCATATCCATCTGCAGAGTACCTTGAAGTTTAGCACCCCATGACCTTGAAAGGAGCATGCCATACTTAGGAGGGATATCAGCCACTACAATTTACATCACTAAGCTCTTGGATGGTATTTTTGCTAAGTTTACACATAAGTCTTTGATTAGGCCTAGAAATTTAACTCTGCTGGAATTAAAAAAGTATAAATCTTTGTAAGGTCTAGTTATCTCAAGGCCTAGTCTTTTCATCACTACTTTAGGCATAAGGTTGTGGGAGGCTCCTGAGTCAAGCATGGCATTATGAAAAATCTTATCATGGAGGTTTAGACTGACATAAAAGGGAGGAACACCCCCTTCTTGAAATTTCCCTTCTACTTCTGGTCCAAACAGAAGCTTAGGCTTGTCATCAGTCACATTAACAGAATCAATTTGTTCTCCTATGTTTAAAGCTCTTAAAATTTTGGTTTTATATATATCTTGGGTGACTAATTCAATAAGAGGGACAAGGATCTTGATTTTGGAAATTTCACCCTCTATGCTGAAAGGTAAGTGTGTTCTTAAAATGTTTAGATCATCCTTTTTAGTTATTGTTTTCTCAGTAAAGTAAGCTTGCTGGTTTTTATTATGGACAACAGTTAAAACAATTTTATTAGGAGCATTAGCTAAGTTTCTAGTGCTACTTTTTTCACCACTATGTTTGTCATAAATTTGGGTGTTTTTTCCTTTGTTTTTATCAGAACTTTCAGCCATTGTTTTGTTGTTTTCTGCTGTCTTTTTAGAAATGTTTTCAACATTATTTCTAGCATAAATTTCAGAGGTTTTCTTCTTGGGAATGTATTTATTATTTTTACTCCTAAGGTCATACTGTCTGTGCACTTCCATTATAGAATTTTCAAATCCTTGTTTGTAGTCTTCAGATTCCAGGCTTTCCTCATCATAGGGTGTAAATATGCCTTGTTCTACTTCATTGAAGAAAACATTATCCTCATTTTTTACTCCCAATAAGTTTATGTGATTTACCTCTATTATCACTCCCTCATCCTCATCAGCATAATTCTATTGGAAAGGAGGTCTGAATTGTTGATCAGGACCTCTTTGTCTAATTTGAGGGGGATTCCTTCTAATGTTTTGGTTCTGATTTTGATTTTTGTTTTGAGGAGCTCTTTGGTTTTCTTTAGGATAAGCTCTCTCATTCATGTTTATTCTTTCTATCATCATCTCCATGGTCCTAACCAGACTATCAATTTTGGAGTCTGATGTGGAGGGTCCAGCTTCATCTTTGTAGGTGACCTTTCTTTCTGCTTTCAATCTAGCCCTTTTGGCATTTAGGTTAGCTTCTACGCTTACTGCCCCTTTTTACATGTCTTCTAATGTGAGGGGTTCTCTCTCCTTTAATTGATAACACATGTCTAGGTCAAATCCTTTAGGAAAATTTATTAAGGCCAAGCCTTGTGGGGATTTCATTTGTGGAGGGAGTGCATTATAAACACTATTGAATCTAGTGCAATAATACTGAACACTCTCCCAAACATTTCTTTCAAGGTCATTGTATTCTGATAGGATTTGGAGAGGATTTCTCTTGACTTCCCATTTGTTTAGGAAAAATTGATGAAAAGTAGAAAGATCATTAATGCTATTAGGGGTTAAGCCTTTGAACCATTTTCTTGCTTCTCCCCCTAAGCTTTGAGCAAACATTCTAAGTTTTACAGTTTCATCATCTATTTCTTGTCTGTCAAAGTAGTCATTTATTCTATCCACATGCTGTTGAGCTGTAGTAGAACTACTAGCATCATATAATGGAATCTTGGACTGATAGTCCTGTGGTAGAGCAACTAGAGGTAAATGAAGGACTAGGGGAGCATACCATGTTGCCATCATATGAACTTGTGGAAACAATGGGGGGTTAACAAGTGGAGGAAGGTGATGAAGTGGAGTGGTTTGAACAGTGGATGTATGGGTGAGTGTAACTAAAGTACTTGGACTAGCTAAGTGATTTTGAGTAGATTTAGGATGAGAGAAGCCAAAATTATGGAGGAAATGTAAATCAGGAGGAGTGGAAGGGGAGGATTCCCTACTACTACTTTGTTGTGAGTCTACAAGCTCAAGGTTTATCTGGTCTATACCATTTTGTGACTTGGTTCTTGATAAGATTTTTGTATGAAGTAAGTCAACTTGGGTATTTTGCAAGTTTGTAAGGTTCTCAGGGAAAGAAATTGCTCTTTGGATGGGTCTAACAATAGTTGGGTTTTTCGGTGTAGGATACTTCCTAAGGATGTTTTCAATATTGTCAACTATTGTAGGAGGATTTGGGTCAGGATGGGATCTAGTATGGATTCATTTAGAAGCCAGGATTTGGACCCAAACAATTCAGAAAGGTTTTTTAGAGGTATAACAGTCTTAAGACACAAACCAAACTGTGAAAGAGATACCTAACTCACAAATTATTCTTGACTAGTTATTTTTTAATGTTTTGATGATAGGGTAAGTTTCCCAGTGGAGTCAATGGAAATCAGTGGAGTCACCAGGTGTTGGATTTTTACTTGTTTTATAGGACTGGTTGTTTTCCACCATCAACAATCACGAACCATTCTTGGCTGACACTTGATTCATTTTAAACTAATGAGGTTTTCAGAGTTTGAGTGAATTTGAAATGTTTATTACTCAATATTCCCTAGTATGGTCACCACTATGTTGGCTCCCTATGATTTGCAAAGAATTGCAAGAAAAAACACTGGAAGGGCCACATCAGAAGCGCTTTTGAATCCTAGGACCTAGACTTCCTGGATTCAGAGAGGGATCTCTCTATAAAGTATTTTAATTGATATATCTTTGTGTTCTTTGTTTTAAGATATTAGGCTAGTTATGAAGTTCTAAGGACTTGTTTTGTTTTGGTTGGATTAAATAATGGATTGAAGGATTAATGGTGTGACTAATTGAGGGAGTGTTTTAATTGAGACAAATAGACTATAAGAAACATCAATCCATTGGGCTATGGAGTCATAAAAGGATTTAATTTCTCATCAACTCTGCAAGGGCTTTCATAGGGCAAGCTAACTATATCAAATGGATTCTTTAGATTAGGTTGTGATATGAAACATTCAGAAGTTGTGAAGGCAGAAAAACTATAGTGAGTTAAGAATCTTCTAGCTCTACGTAGACAAGAAAATCCTTTGAAGGTAACTGTTTGGAGCAATCCAAAGGACAAGGAAAACCTTAAATCTCATTGGGAAAACCTTTAATAAGCAACCTTTTAGACAACAATCCAACAATCAGAAGATTAATTTCAGATAAAGAAAACATATAAGATAACAAAAAGAGTGGTCTAAGGTCAAACAGAAATAATCTAATCTGCTTTTGACAACTCTTAAAGACTCTTCAAAGCAACATTTCAAGGTAGACCAAAGGGCAGGGCATACCATAGACCTCTCTGATTTTAGAATCTAGTAAGCATACTTTAAAGAAAGATCCTAAAAACAATATCTCAAGTCTTACTCAAAGGAACATGGGCTCACCAAAATTTCCCTGGTTTAACTCTATTGAATAATTTCCAAGATAACAAGCTAGATGTAACTAGAAGGCAATTAAGAATATTCTAATTAGACCTTGCAGAAGAAAACATGAATATAAATAACACAGACAGAAATAGGGTGCTGAAACAACAAATCCTAATCTAAAACTTCTGCTTCTTTATTAGAGAAACATGAACATAATGAAAACATAAGGAGAAACAATAACAATTAGGAAAACTTCACCATTGATATAGCTCAAGGATCCTGTGAACATGCTTGTATTATTGATGATCAAACCAGTTACATCACTCCATGTAAAATAGCTCTCTGCAACTCAGAGCTTTCTTTGGTTCAGTCTAGCATTCCTCTACTAGCCTAGCAGCAGAAATCAGTCTAATACTATCAAGTAACCAACATTTGAAATGAAGCTCATATGCAATATCTATATGCAAAATGAGGAGTTGTTGCTAACCTAGGGTGTTTAAATGTTATTTATTACGGAGTTAATGGTTTTTGACCTTTGAGACCATGCAAGGCCCAAGGAAAATAATATCTGAAAGAGTTACTATGAAATAATAACTTATGAGTTATTTTTAGTTGAAATTTTTGGCTTTTAAGGCTTAGTAATAACTGCTGAGCTGCTTCAAAAATATCTCTGACTGTGTAATAATTGTTTGATGTCTTTATTGAAAATAATTCTTGTAGGTGGAAATTTAGTCTTTGAAGGAGTAATTGCTTCTTTGTTTGAGTTATCCGAAGTTTTCTTTGGGTAATCTGTCTTTGTTTTATTCATCAAACTCCTATATTAGGCCTTTAACCTTGATTTAGATTTAATAATCTGCATCACTGTCCTTTTGCCTATTTATGATTTTTAATTGTTTTGTTCATTTATATTTTATCTTTAAACCTTTTAATTTTCATCTTTAATCACTGTTTAAAGGGCTAATTCTCTGTTTATTATTTGATCTGTATTTTTAACCCTTTAATCTTCCTTTTGGAACAGGGTCTCCTGCAAGCTGCGAAACTGGTCCAATTTTGCATATTTTTGTGTATAATTAGTCTAGCGTAGGGGTTTTGGGGTGGGTCAAAGCCTTGAAAGCATTGTAATGGGTCAAAGGGTAGACCTAGAGTCCAAAAACCACAGTTTGCGGACTATAGGAAAGATTAGGCTAGATTGTTATAAATAGAGGGACATTTTGTAATATAAGGGGAGAAGATGAGGAGATCTTGATGCGAATTGTAGCTTAGTAGTTCTGTTGGGTTTTTGGGGAAAGGACTCCTGCTGGATGTGTGCGCGGAGATCCCAAGTCCTGCTATGTGTGGACCTTGTTGTTATGTGCACAGGTCGGGTTAGGTATTGTAAGAAGGAACTGAAGGGTTAATGAATGAGAAAGGTTGTTGCGTAGCTGAATATATTTGTATTGTTGATGCGAATCTTTGATAGCTGCTGTGTTATGCATATTTCGTGTTAAGCTGTGAAAGTACTGTGTTAAGTGTTTCTTCTAAATCTGGGTCTCTTCTGTTATGTTTTATGCAAAGAATAACTGTAATGATGCACTACTGTTTTACAAGTATATGATTTTTTGAGTAAATTAAGAATAGTTGACCTTGTGCACGTGGATGCGAAGGAGATCTATAGATCTGATTTTGAGATAGGAGATCTATTCACTATAAAGCCGGACACAGCTCTTCTTGGCTTACCTATCCTCTCTTAGGGTGTGGAAACCTGGTTCTAGCACCCACCCATACTACTTCGGGCGAGACTTTGATCTATGCAAGCAGGTCACTGCCCAAAGGGACAGTAGTATAGGGGCTTGTTGGCAAACCTTAACCTCTGAACCTGGGTCAAGACCCCTCGAGCCAACAAAAGGTTTCGTTTATGGGACTGGGAGCATTTTGAGAAGGGGATCGGGTAATGCCGAGAAAAGTAGTGGAAGTTTGAGAAGAAAAGGAGAGCAAGTACGTTTGAATCACCTCCACTCTGAATGAAAGTACAACGCGAAGCGGTAGGTAATTTCGAGCCAACCTAGAAGGGGAGATATCTATCTATAGCCCATTAGAAGGAACAGCTGCGCAAAGCCCTCCAGCTACACCACCTTTAGAACCACGAAAGGGTAAAACCCCAGCCGAAACCCCTCTAGAAGAAGATATGGCAGCGCACTTGAAATTATCTACCTTCAAAGGTGCGGGAGATGAGGACATGGACCGATTTTGGTTTGTTGCAGACTCAGTATGGACTGTGCAAGGTGTGGCCAGTGATACTGTGAAAAGGGCATAGCTATCCCTGGCCTTTGAAGAGGGAGATCTGGACTGGTATATGTGATACATATCTCAAAACGGAAGCACATCTGTTCAAGATATTCAGGATGCTCTGAAACAACAGTTCCGAAAACCTAAGTCCTACTCTCAGATCGTAGCAGACGTGAAAGAGTTCAAGCAAGGAACAACTGAGTCTCTATGGGAAGTTGATCAAAGACTAAAGAAAGCAATTAGGAAAGGAGGATTTAAGTATGAAAATAGACAACATATGGAATGGTTCATTGCTATGCTGCTACCTCACCTGCGTGTACCTATGGGCCACTAAACCTTCGAGTCATAAGAAAAAGCGTTGGAATCCACCATGAAACTGGAAGCTGTGCCTAGAGAAGATACTTCGGTAGGAGTATAGAAAATTTAGGAGCAGCTCGGAGCTATGAACATGGAGATTTAGAACCTACGAAAAGAACGGGGAAAAGGAGCTAGCACAGATCTATGGTCCATACGATGTCGGGTATATGGCCATACGAAGGATCAGTGCCCATTATTGAAGGATTACATACAGGCAAGAGAACCTAACCTTGTGCATCTAGGCTCAAGCGGATCTGCGTTATGGTCCGATGACTGCCACATCGCAGGGCTGCACAATACAAACCATTGCCCCTTACTAGGAGCGCATGTCCCAGAACTGAAGCAAAAACGGTGAAGGTTCTGCCGGTTAGTAGGACACGATGAGAAGAACTGTCGAACTTATGATCTAATGATAGATCTAGGAAACTTGTATAGGGTACAATCAGACCCTGCATCACCTAGATCTCCCATGAACTTTGGTGGCTCTCCAGCTAGGGGCAGGGGACGAGGTCGGGGAGGAAGTGCAAGTTGAGGATGCGGATAGCTAATATGCTATAATTGTAGGGAAGTAGGACACTTTGCAAGGGACTGCCCAAATCCTACAAGGAAATCCTGTAAATACTGCAGACAACTGGACCATGCGATTGGACATTGTCCAATCTTGATAGCAAAAATGCAAGAAAAGCAACCAACACCAACGCAGAATGTAAAAAGAGTTAAGGCTGAACTACAGGAAAGAAATACGAGTGTGAATGTTGTAACACGCAGTGGGATGGCCACCAAGGGGCCTAATAAGGAGCTGCGAGGGGTCCTCTAATCCGACAGGCACCTATCAACCAAGAAGGGTTGGACTGAAAACCGGGACAAGAAACAATTATTGCAGTCCACCAGGACATTTGTTACACTAAAAATTGTCACCATGATGTTTTACTGTCTGTATGGGTTCATCATTACTCATACAATACTCCCTTAGAAGTCTACAAACATCAAGTTCCTAAAACCAAGCCTTGAAATTGAGAGAAAAGCTTATAAAAGTCATAAAAACACTTGTACCACACTTTCTCTTAGTATTACTTGCGGTGCCGCATCTATTTGTTCTAGAACATGCAGAACCAACCACACTTTTTCTTCATTAAAGGTGTGGATTCCTATAAAAGGTAAAGTGAAGGCGAAAGTAAAATTTGGAAGCCCAGCTGGTTGAATCTAGAAGCTTCTGGAACCAATTATCCAGTGGAAAGTTTGCTCCTTTCATGTACATTCATCCCTCGATTAAAGGAGCCTATCCCTTCATATGTGGAACTTAATCCCTTTGAAAGAGGATTCTATGCCCTCTTATTTGGAGCTGCAACCTCTTCTCTTTTGCTATAAATTGAGGCCATAGTTCAACCTCAAGGGGAGTTAGACTTTGAGATTTTTTGAGGAGAATTGTTGAAGAAACTCACACTCTCTTAACTGATCATCATATGGGAATGATTACACACTCATGTGTATGTTAGTCGAGAGAGTGGAAAGGCTTGTCAAAGTAGAAGAAACACTTGTTCTAAACCCCGGAAGGACCTGTATGACATCAAGGCAAACACGGTTGTAAGGCTCCTTTTTTAATTAAAGATAATACAAATGGATCCTATTTTCTCAATGAGTTGTTTATTTAAATGGCTTGTTTATTGAATTCCTTGATCATCAAGATAGATTTATGGTTTATGGATTAGACTATATTATGCAGGTGCTTCTGATTCTTTCATGTCTTTGATTATAGATCCCGAAAGAAGACTTATTCAAAGCAACAGGAAAGAAGACTACGATTAGCGTTGGACTACAAGTAAGTCCTAAATCCTTGATTATAGATAGTTCTAGATCCAATATAATCTAGAGAAAGTAGTTTACATTTGTCGGTTTGTTTCTAGCTATCCGTAGGATACTAGGGAGATCTATCTTGTCCGCAAGAACGATTTATCTGCCTAAAAACATTGCTAAGACAAGGGAAGCTATTGTGCAGAAACCTGCGCACCTCAAGGTGGTGACGAGATGAGACCATTCCTGCAGGCGTGTATGAAGCTATTACACAACCAACGAACCAAAGAAAACCTTCAGGAATTGATAGACAGTTGCGTAGAGAAATCCCACCTATCTCCAAAAGTCCAAGACGTGCACAAGATAGGTGGATATAGGAAACACACCGGTAGGGAGATGAGGTTAACTGCCCAAATCGGTAACTATGAAATGGATTAGGTTGTCTTAGACTTGGGGTTAGATGCAAATGTGCTACCTAAGCAAACTTGACAGAAAATGGGAGAATCAAAATTGGAGTGGTCCAATATCCAACTGCGTATGGCCAACCAGCAGAAGATTATACCTCTGGGGAGACTATCAAGAATCATGGTAGATATTGCTGGGGTCAAGGTCCAGGCTGAATTCGAGGTAATTCAGATTGTAGAAGATGCAGACCCATACCCTACGCTCTTAGGACTGGACTGGGCCATAGATATGGGTGGTATCATCAACCTCAAAAAGAGAAGCATGGTGTTTGAAAATAATGGAACTAGGGTGATAGTACCATTAGATACTAAGGAAGGTGAGTGATAGATAGAACCAGTATGTGGAGAAGAAGGGGTGGATCACATTTACAAATTGACCGTGCGGAACGAAGATTGGATCAATCCCACAGCAAATGGGGTACTCTGTTGGGAGCCAGACAGTGAATGTTTCTCTGACTCTAACGAGGTGATGGAGAATTGGCAAAACAGGTTGCATGATGTCTCGACGCTACGATGTATTTGAGTCACAAGGGACTTCTGCTGCATTTCCTTAGAGGTAAGATATCTACCCCATTTTTATGAGTCTGGTAGAATCAAGGAGGTCCTGAGGACACTGGAAGCTGTGGTTCCATGATAACGAAGGCTATGGTCCCTTAATATAGCTATGCAAAGAACACCTGCGCGATGGTGGGACACCCACAAGGAAGAATTCTAGGATTGGGAGGAATGTCGAGATATGATGATCCTGCGATTCGCACCCCCAGTCGACGTATGCACCAAGACGTTCCTCGGACCAGGAGATCCCTACGAGCATCTGCTCAAGTGGATGGAAAAATGGTCCAACTGGACTACAGAAGAGTGGGTTCATCTGTTTATTCATGCTTTAGGGCCTATCCCTGTCGCATGGTATTTATATGCGGAGCTACATCAACGCACCCGCCACTAGGACACACTAAAAGATGACTTTATAGGAACGTTCGGGCTGATTGAGGGGATGGAGGCACTCGATGAAGCTCGGCATGACATCGACGCTTTTGTATTTAATGAATCGCGCCATCACGCTGCATTGAAAATCCTGACATGGGAAGCACAGATGCAAGACACAGTCAACTGTCGGAGCTTGGCGCTCGAAGAAGAGGAAGATAATCCTCAGAATGTCCCTGTCCCAGAATCCGAGGGGGAACTTACAGTTACTAGACCCCTGCTGTAGAATATTGATGTTACCCAGGCTCTCAAGCTACGCAAAATTAATATCGAGATGGAAGAAAATCCTAAGTTGGCAAAAATTGGGGACTATTGGGACGAAGGAACCATAGGTAAAATTGCCGAGCTACTTACAGAATATTAGGACATATTCCCAACAAATTTTTCTAAGCTCAAAGGAATCACAGGGGACCTAGGTGTTGTGCACACCACTCTGAAACCAGCGGCATGCCCCATAATGCAGCGGCCTTACCGGCTGAACCCTAAATATAAGCAAAAGGTCAAAGAAGAACTGGACAAAATGCTTATTTTTGGTATCATTGAACCGGTTGAACAGTCGGACTGGGTAATTTTGATGATTGTCCAGGAGAAGAAAACAAAGGGGGAGATAGGAATCTGTGTGGACCTACGTAAGTTAAACGACGCCTGTGTACATGGCCCCTTCCCTATGCCTTTCTCAGATGAAATCCTTGATAGCGTCGGTGGACATGAAGCATATTCCTTCACTGATGGGTTCTCAGGGTACCACCATATCCGAATCACACCTGAAGATCGCAGTAAGACTACATTTGCAACAGAATGGGGATCCTTTTAGTATACAGTCATGCCCTTTGGTCTCAAGAAAGCACCTGCTATCTTCTCAAGAGTAGTAGTTACCGTATTCAAGGAGTTCATCCATAAGTTTCTGGAAGTTTATTTCGATGACTGGACAGTATTTGGCTTGGTAAATGAGCATGTCTCCAACCTACGCATGACGTTGGATGCCTGTCGAAAGCACCAAATTTCCTTGAATATCAAGAAGTGTATATTTTGTGTGCCTTTTGGAATCTTGCTTGGACACATAGTATGCCGACAAGGGCTGATGGTTGATCTTGGAAGGTAGCAGTAATTATAAACCTTATAGTCCCAACAACGGAGAAGCAGTTGCATTCAATTCTCGGACACACGGGCTATTACAGAAAATTAATTCAGGGGTACGCACTGATCACAACACCCATGGAAAAACTGCTTAAAAATGATGTTTCCTTTTTTTTGAATGATGAATGTCAGAAGAGTTTTGAGCTACTCAAAGAGAAGATGGTCTCTGCACCCATACTAATATTTCCTGATTGGTCGAAGGAATTTCATGTACATGTGGATGCATCAGGAATCGCCTTAGGCATTGTCCTAACTCAGCCTGGGGATGGAAATATTGATCACCTGGTTGCCTTTTCTAGTAAAAAACTCTCTGGCACAGAGCGCAACTAATCCACCACCGAACGAGAAGGACTGGCTATGGTATAGCATTACATAAATATCAACACTATCTGTTGGGAGGACACTTTAAGATGTTTACCGATCATTCGGCTTTAAAATACCTTGTGAACAAGCCTGTGTTAGGGGGGGAGATTTGCATATGGCTGTTTCTATTTTAGGAATATGATTTTGAAATCATATTCAAGCCAGGAAGGCTGAATGCGGGTCTAGATCATCTGTCCCACATTGAGATGGGCGAAGAACCTACTAACTTGGAAGAAGGATTACCAGATGCACAACTGTTCACCATTAAGGTCGTTGACGCACACTTCACAAATATCATTTAGTTCCTGACTATAGGCGTGGCCCCCACAAAATATTCGATACAACAGAAGAAGGAGTTGGTTACTCGGGCGGCGGACTTTACTATCATCGTTGACCAATTATACAAACTAGGCACTGATGAAGTACTGCGCAGGTATGTCCTAGAACATGAATGTCATGCCATCTTGGCGGAGGTGCACGAAGGTGTCGTAGAAGGCCATTATGAAGGAAATGCAATGACACAAAAGATCTTTAGAGCTGGTTTATGGTGGCCTACACTACACCATTATTCTCACGACTATTGTAAATCATGCGATACGTGCTAGTGGACAGGACGACCCTCATGAAGAGATGAAATTCCATTACAACCTCAAATAGCTTTGCAGGCCTTTGACAAATGGGCCATCGATTTTGTAGGACCAATCAACCCTCTAGGAAATAAGACAGGTGCGCGCTAGATTATTACTACCACTGACTATGTCACTCGATGCGCTGAAGCACAAGCGGTAAAGGATTGTACTACAGATACTGCTACGCACTTCATATTTGAGAAAATCCTGACCAGATTTGGATGCCCAAAGATCCTGATGAGTGACAGATGCACGCACTTCGTTAATGAGATGATACAAGCCCTGAATGAGCAATTCCAGATCCATCACACAAAAATTACACCGTATCATCCACAGACAAATGGGGTAGTCGAGGCTTTCAACAAAACCTTAGAGCAGCCATTGACCAAGGTCTGCAATGCTGATCGTAGTGATTGGAACATACGCATCCCCTCTGTTTTGTGGGCCTATTAGACAACCTGCAAGAAGCTAACAGGAAGGACCCCCTTTCAGATGGTCTATGGCAAAGAGGCCATTATGTCGATAGAATACATTCTTCCTAGTCTACGTATCGCAACATTTACAAATATGGTAGAACCTACCATCATGGAAGAACACCTTGCGCAACTTTTGGCATTGGAAGAAGTTCGGTTCATTGCTAACTTTCATCAATAGGTTCAGAAGGCTCGCGATAAAGCTTGGCATGATCGACATATTCGCCAAAAGACATTCGTAGAAGGCGACCTAGTCCTCTTATACGATAGCCAATTTGCGAAACACCCAGGGAAATTCTGACAGCACTAGCTTGGTCCCTACACTCTTAAGGAAATCACGGATGGTGGAGCAGTTAGGTTAGCTACCCTGCGCGGTGATGTGTTACTAGGATATGTCAATGGTAGTCGGCTCAAACCATACAGGGTTAAATGACTATATGGTCGGAATAGCTGTCTCAGGCAGAATCAGCCCACTATGGATGGGGCGCTGAGGCACGAACAGGATACGCATGCTGGTCAAGATAATCAAGCAGCTCCATGGAAAATTGGTGGACCCACGTCCACAATGACTCGGGACGAGTCAAAAGATTGTGTTGGGGGACTGTTGGAACAAGGTCTCCTGCAAGCTGCAAAACTAGTCCAATTTTTCATATTTTTGTGTATAATTAGTCTAGCGCAGGGGTTTTGGGGTGGGTCAAAGCCTCGAAAGCATTGTAATGGGTCAAAGGGTAGACCTAGAGTCTGAAAACCATGGTTTGCGGACCATAGGAAAGATTAGGCTAGATTGTTATAAATAGAGGGACATTTTGAATTAAAAGGGGAGAATATGAGGAGATCTTGATGTGAATTGTGGCTTAGTAGATCTATTTGGGTTTTTAGGGAAAGGACTCTTGCTGGCTGTGTGCGCAGATATCCCAAGTTCTGCTGTGTGTAGACCCTGCTGCTGTGTGCGCAGGTCGGGTTGGGCATTGTAAGAAGGAACTGAAGGGTTAATGAATGAGAAAGGTTGTTATGTAGCTGAATATATTTTTATTGTTGATGTGAATCTTTGATAGCTGCTTTGTTATGCATATTCTGTGTTAAGCTACGAAAGTACTGCTTTAAGTGGTTCTTCTACATTTGGGTCTGTTCTGTTATGTTTTATGCAAAGAATAAATATAATGCTACACTACTTTTTTAGAAGTATATGATTGGTTGACTACAGTAAGTATAGTTGACCTTGTGTACGTGGATGTGAAGGAGATCTATAGATCTGGTTCTGAGATAGGTGATCTGGTCACTATAAAGCCAGATGCAGCTATGCTTGGCTTACCTATCCTCTCTCAGGGTGCAGAAACCTGGTTCCAGCACCCACCCATACTGCTTCAGGTGAGACTTTGATCTGTGCAAGCAAGTCACTGCCGAAAGGGCCAGTAGTATAGGGGTTTTTTGGCAAACCTTAACCTCCGAACCTGGGTCAGGACCCCTCGAGCCAACACTTCCTATTCTTCATTTATTCTTTGACTTTATCTATTTTTATGTGTAGACAAGGCTTCTTCATGGAAAAAAGGTTTATAACCCATTGATGATCATGATACATCGATGGGTTAATTCTTTGGTGTAGATCCTCGGCCTTTTTAATATGCTTTTTTCCTCTGGATCATTATCTAGAGGTTTTTCATCATTTGAATGCCTCTCTGGGCTTTGACCGCCATTAAACCTGCAAAAACAAATAAATATTAACATAAAACCTGTGGGATGGGGTAAACTATTATTTTCTCAGTTTCTGAGAGTTTTGGGGTGATTTGCAGAGGAGGAGGAGGCACAGAGGAAAGGGTTCCAAAGGTGGAACACGAAGAAATTCTAATGGGGGCACGAAACATTTAAATTTTGGCACGCAGAGGAGGAAGGCGGTTTTGCAAAACCACTGTGGTTTATCACCTAGGTATCGGTGGTTTATGGTTTTGATCCAAATAGATGTGATTCCATTCAACGCCTGCCACGTGGTAGGGCTAAACCGCCATTTCTGTGTGGATAGGGGCCATTAACCTTTGGCATCGGATTCCGTGCGAAACGAAATCCGGACCGTTGTATCTCGAGGAGCGAGATCGATGGTGAGGGTGGAGCCCAAGGAGTGGGTGCAAGTTTGGCGGATGGGAGGTGGAGTACAGGTGGCAGATGATGATTGGGGCGAGGGTATTGAGTGGAAGGTGGGGCCGAGGTGATGACGTGTATGTTTTGTCAGGTAGCAGGGGTTGCTTTGTATGAGGGATGAGGGATGGGAGCGCGGATGACCGTCAGATCAGGGTTGATTGACGGCGGAGATGGCTTAGGGTGGGATGAAGCGGGATGAAGAAATGAAGGGGTGGAAGCATTGGTTGCATGGGGGGAAAGGGCTTAAGAACGGGCAAAGGGAATGGTCCCGTGGGCGTAGAGGGGACCGAGGATCGTGAAGGAGAAGGGATTAGGAGAATAGCAGAGGGTCTGGGTCAAGGGTCAAATGAGTAGAAGGGCCTAGGGCTTAAGGCCTAAAAGGGCTTCGGGCCTTTTATTTGTTAGAGGCGGGTTTTAACACAAAAACATGGTTTTTGTGATATTTTTTAGAGATCCGATAGGTTAAAAAGTTAGGATAAAACAATGTAAAAGGGGTTTTTTCATTTTTTTCAAGGGTTTTTCTATGAAATAATGATGTATGAGGGGGAATTTTTGAGGGTTTAGTTAAAGGTAATGAATGAGGGAAATAGGCCCAAAAATAGAGTTTCTTTTCGAGCAACAGGGTGAACTTTTGAGGCATAAAGATAGGAAAGTTTAGTGAAAAATAGTCAATTTTATGATGATGAAGGCAGTGGGACTTCTAAAGGTAGCTGATAGGAAAATTATGCTATCTTTAGGTGCTTATAGGACATTCACAGTCATCTAGTGAAATCTATAGAATACGGGAGGATAATAGTGCCATAGCATCACGAGCATGGGACATGCTCGCCTCATTGAAATTTTGTATATATGTTGTATATGTTATCCACTCGCAGGGGCACCTTAGGCCATGGTCACCTAGGAAATGGTGCAAGGTGTTGTCAAATCCAAGGTTCACGCAGGCCTCTCTCTCTCTCTCTCTCTCTGCACACGATACAGAAATGAAACTATAATGTGTTTCGGCTATACAGTTCTTCCTAGACCTCACACATTAGGGGGCAACTGTTAACACTGGCAAATCATATAGTAGAAGATGGCATTAATTAATGTCGAGCCTAAGGATTTACAGGGTAGGAACACATTATGGAATCAAGAAAGTATTCAAAATCTCTAAGGTTTTGAGAAAATCATATTTGAACTAGTCATAAATGTTGGATTGTGCGCTTAATCCTTCGAGAAGAGCGCCTTCGCGCGCCTTTTTTCCTGATAAGCGTGCATTTCTGGAAATGGAAAAAATTTGCTTTTCGGGACAACACCAAGTAAAGGACAGTTACTCCTTATATGAAGCTGCCTAAGGACAACCATCAACGCCTCCCTAGAGATCATGTGAGCACACAAAGGAATATGTGAAGCACATAATGGAATCATACCTCTCCCTTGGGTTACCATCCATCATGTACCAAGGGATGGAAGGTGGATTTGAAACTCCCCTATATAAAGCCACCAAGATATGTAGAAATGGTGATCACATTGTTATGCTGGCCAAAGTTCCCCAAGCAACACCAGCAGTGTGTGACCCGAAGCTGGAGCTGAAGAGGACTCGATCATTAGCCACGCAACAATCCTAGTCCACCATGCCAGAGAGAGAGAGGGATATTGCATCAGAGGCAGAGCTTGGAAGGCAACATCCTTGCATCGGGACCTAGAGCCACTACCTAGGTGCCGTTTGGCAAGTGGGTAAACTTTCTTCTCCATTTCAAACGTTTAATAAGAAGAGGCCTTTGAGCCATCATTGGTATTATTATCGTTTTGACTCTCTTTGATAGCTTCTATATATTTGTGTTTTAGTTTTAGTTTAACCAGAGCATACTTTAGCATACTATTTCCACTAAATTTCATGCTTTTGAGCTCCACCAATTTCTGCTTGTAACCAGTAGTTTAAAGAGTAGAGCACAATCTTTAAACTAGTACGATTTTGTACACCCGTGCGACAAATCCACCACTACACTCACCACTAAACTTAGGCATGTACTTGAGATAATATCCTACAGGTAATGCATTCATAGGCCGAGGTAAAACCAAAGGGGCATACCTTGCAACAAGAATTTCATCCATTCGGTTAGGGGGTGGGTTCTGACCTCCCATGGTAAAAGTTGTTGGGATTTGTGGAACAATAATTAGTGGATTGTGAACAAGAGATGATGAAGCACCAACTTTTGATGTAGGCATTGTTTGCTAGTTGGAAAACAAGGGAGGTACATGATTTTCTACAAAATCAAGGGATAGAGTTTGCAGGAATTCGTTAGGGATAGCCTTTGAGAAAAAAATAGTAGAGGCAACAAAATTTCATTTACTCTTTTTCCTGATTAAATTTTCAAGGCTAGGGATTGATATTCTCAAATGTTAATATGGTTTAGCCCTGGTTATAGCCCTTCTAGGAGCCAGAACTTCAACAATGGAGTCGCCAGGTGTAAAGCAGTCTAACAAGACAAATGGAAATTTACACCTTAGAAACAGACTTATAACTTGGTGATTCACCCAGGGACAAACTTCAATTCGACTCACTCCTTGACTGAAAAAGGAGTAAGCCTTACAAATCATAGCTCATTTCAAATTTAAAGGTTTTGAGTGGTGGGATGGCTTCTCAAAGAGTTTGAAACGATTTTTATTCTTTAAGACTTTCATGCATTTGGCAAGTTGTGGCAAGTATAAATTGTATGGGTAAATTTGTAGTATAGGGATCAAGTTATAAGAAATGAAGGGAGATGGATAACTAGTACTTACTCTAAGAAAAATTCGTATCCTAAATGAGTCACACAGCTATAATGATGACTCTCTACACAAAGTCTTTTTTATGTAAAGTAAACAACATTAAGGAAGTAGAGTACATGTATAAATTATTTCACAAATCCTTTATGAAATCTTCACTAACATGTTATAAAACATATATATGATTTGCAGGAAGCTAGAAATCAGATAATTTACTATTAGATCCTCTAACAGTTTCTTACTCACACCTTACTAGTTGTTGCAACTCATAAATTAGAAGAAATTAACAAAGAGAGAAACACACCATACATTAAATAGTTCTTGAGTCACAAATCCCTCCAACATGAAGTGAAAAAGGGATTTTATGTATTATATTAAGTATTCATTTAGACCAACATCCAACCCAGAAATGGTATTTACAAATGGTATATATAGAAGAGAGGCACCAACTCCATCTCTTCTAAAATGAAGGAAACTCTACTCCTAACATTACATACGTGTCATGGGACATTAAAGTTATATCCCATCAAAATATAATTGAAAGGACAGATGTAGATGAAAGAAGAGAAGATAATTTGTTTTATAGGTCAATTTGGGAACCATTCCCAATGACCTAGTTAACTGGACATCATCTCCAAGACCAATGAATAGGGTCTATCATCCCCTATCATTTCAGTTGTTATATGCCCTAAGACAAAAAACAAGAAAAATCATCCATGACTTTCATCTGCAAAGGTTTCCAAGATTTGAAGTTTATAATATATCATATGAGAGCTCACCAAAACTACCTCTAAGGTGCATTGCATATGCAAGTAACCCCACTCAAGGGTGCTCTGCAAAGCACTTCCCAACATTCAAGGGTGCGTTGGTCACATTGCGAATGAAATTCTCATTGTTCCAGAATCTCCACTTGGCGGGTGCCTTCTACAAGGGTTCACATGTGTCAAACTTCGAATCCATGTGTCCATTTGATACCTTTGAGACTGGGAACATGTCTTTCCTATTATTAGAAAGTCATTGATTGTAAAAATACCTTTAGCTCCTCTATAATTTGAGCACAGATCTTAGTGTTTGAGAAGGAAGAATTTGAGTAGAGAAATGTTGTTGGAATTTCAATTGAGGAATTGATTTGAGTGACATGTTGTTGGAGATAAGTGCATTTTGATGAGGCTAGGATGTTGCTGGAGATGGTGACACTAAATCAATCATTGGGTTGTAACCTCCCCTTCTATCCATTAATAAATATTGTTGCTTATTTTCCCACATATGTATCTGTATAAGCTCATGTGTTTCATATTATGAATTATTATTTGATGCATATGGTTCATGTTTTATTGATTTAACTGAATAACTTTAATAGACATCTCTATTATTTCTATCTTGTGTTGTTTAGTGTTCATCTTTGCGGAGAATATTTTGTTGACTTAGCTCAGATTTGAAGCTACAACAAGAGTGACAGAAGGAGAATAGGAAGTGCTTGGACTCCAAGTAAGTTCTTTGATCTGTTCTGTGTGTTTATTTATAGTTATGAAAAGTAGTTGCAAAGTCTTTAACCTGTTGTTATAGATGTGCACTACATCTAGGGAATAATGTTTTATCCGTAATCCATAATTTCGCATAACAAATTGGCGACTCCGCTGGGGAGTTTACCCTTCATCCTTAGTGTATTTGCCTCTGATTTTCTCTATTTATTCACCCAGTAGCATTTACTCAGAAATATTAGGCTTTTAGAAATCCAAATTTGCATTAGAAGTGTGTTAAACAGTCGTATTTTTCCTTATACATTGTGCCCAACGCACTATTGGACAGGACACAGTGCTTTGCATAGCACTGTCTCCCTTTTAGACATGCGTTGGAACTCACTATCTCTCCTTAGAGACTGTGTTGCCTCCTGAAACCATCCAAATTCCATTGAATTTTTCATTGCAATTTGTTTTCAGTTTTTTGTTTGCTGTGTTTTAAAGAGCCTGATACCTCAGATTGACCAGTGACCTTATCTAACTCTTCCTCCTTTGAAAGAAAATTTTGTTCAGTGTTTATTTAAAGCATTTTTCTTTATCATTGATGAATTAATTTCAAAGTATTTTCATTGCTACATTAGATCCATTTTCTTTTGAAAAAGGAAATTGTCGTAAATTATTCATTTCCTTATAGGAGAAATTGTTGTTAGATTCCTCATTTTTCCTTCAAAATAGAAATTGTTGTTTACATTATTCATTTCTCAAAAGTAAAAGGAATTTGTTTTTATTTATTTGGTGCACTTAGTTTATTTTCTGCATTCATAACATTAAAGGAACTAAAAAGAAAAACCTACATTTGCATGTAGTGGATTGTGTGTTTTGCAAAAGGAACGATTTAGGAAAGCTGCATTTAGTTTGTGCCTTTTGATTTGTTTGCTCTAAAATTGATTGATCTTTCCCTCTAGTAGCTAGGATTTTCATTGAAAAACTAAAAGTGAAATATTTCTTATCATTTTAGTTTGCATTTTAGGAATTTCCAAATACCTCATCGCGGTGAACCTTGAAAGGTAAATTGATAAACAAGATCAACTTAAAATTTATCTCAAATTACCTAACAAAGCATTGGAACCATAACGATAACATTTAGAAGGTCTAGGCTAGAGACGTGTTCTGACGTCGTAAAACATAGCAGCTTTTGTTAACTTGTCTGCGATACATTCCGAGTGTGATACCTCACTCCACATATGTAAGTATATCGTAGCTCGTCCACGTACTTTCAGGTATATCGGGCAGTGTTACAGTTCGAAAAGTATAAATGGGTACTCTCACTGTGCCATTTCACATCAGACAATGCTAATACGGACTTGGGCCTCCACGTACCTTTGGGTATATTTGGGAGGAAAACTTTAGGTTGCTATCCATCCATAGTGAATCGAGTCGGCCGCCTTGTAAATTGTGATACACCAAACATAGCATTTGGGGAGATTGCCTGCCCGTACTTCTTGGTTTATCAGGAGGTATTCTGCAGTTCACAGTTTCTTGGTAAACCTTTTTGCCTAGCCGCAATACCCTTTTATTTTGTTTATTTGTTTTTGGTTAAAATAAATCAGTAATCATGGAAGAAAAAAATCCTTTCCCCCGTCGTTACTCCTGGTCGGTGAAGACGAAAACATTCTATCGAATCAAGTACTATTCATACCTCTGGTGAAACATCATCTTCCCATATACCAGAGTTAGCTCAAGTTGTTTCTACACATTCTAGTTTGTCTACTGTTGTCAAAACGAAGTCCTCACAACTACCCGTGGTCATGATCCATCCAATCAGTGAGACCATACCTCCTGGACCCGACGTTGTTCAACCAAAAGTTGATCTAGATCCTATCTCCTATTTTCCAGAACATCTGAATCTCGAAGTTGAACAACCAAAATTTTTTCCTGCCTTGGTCATCCCACAAATTTCTGTAGCCATCGAGTCTCCCATTTCACACAGTTAACTACCTGAAATATACTTTGGGCCTGATGGTGAAATACTTCCACCTGGTTTAATTTTGATTGAAGAAATCTCGCACGATGAGACACCTTTAACTCCAACCCATTTTGGGGAGGACCTTTACCTATACGAGTCTTTTCCTCAACCATCACCACCTTCTTTTGTTGATATTGTTCCTATTCAAACTCCCATCGATCCAAAAGGGTATACATTTGGTCAAGTAACCATGCTTGAACCAACATCTTCAGTTGGGCCATCTGTTCCAATTATGTCAGCACCTGCCCTTGCTACCCTTTCTATGTTTACAACTTCGCCAGAGTCATATTTTCATGGTGTCCCTATGGTCCCATCAGGTTATAATTCTTTATCTGGAATTTTCTCTGGTGCATCTTCAAATCCATGGACTTTACCAATGTCATCATCAGGTATTATAACTGGTAAACCTATAGTGAGTAATGAATGACTTGATTCTTTATACACATCATCAGGGCAATATCAAGCCGATCCTTCTAGGTCTATTCCTTCAAGTACCATATCTACTAGACTCCCAGCATTTGGAGAGCAATATTTTCTGTCTTATTATCCTCCTCATGCCGGGGGGAAACCTTTGGTCACCCACTATGACTGTACTCTGTCACTTTTTGGTCAACCTAATGTCAAAATGAATGTTTGTCAATGGCAGCCCACTCTGCCTATCCAGCCACAAAGGGTTATACACTCGTATCAACAAGTTCAACCTATTACACCCACATCATTTCCACTTGTTAATACATCATTACCCCTGTTACAGAATCAAAATGTTGTACAACAACCTTATCAAGCGGGTCCTTCAACTCAATACCCTCAAATATTGGCTCCACATACTTCCAATCCTTCAGTTAATTTACAACAACCTGTATCCGGAATCATTTATTCACAAGCTGGTTTACCATTTTATGGGATGTCATAGCCATAATTTGGTTATACCTATCAATCGAATCCAAATTATTCATTAGGGCAATTTCGAGGTCCAAAATGGGCCTCCTAAGAAAAATGTACAACAAAAAAAAAATTTATAAGAACCAATAGGAGTCAAGATGATGATGTCAACCATGGGGGATGATTCACCATTTTTTAAGTAAAAGGGTACAAAGATTAAAAAATAATAAAATAATAAAACTACTTTTTCAACTGGTATTTTCAACTTATTTCCCAAATTTTTTACTCAAATTTCGAGCGAGAGTACTCATTGGATGCAAAATTTAATTCCTCATCTAATGAATACCCATGTTGCATACTTTCGATGGACCATTCTACATGAAAAATGAGAAATACATCAAAAACGTGATTACAATCACATTTTTCATGTATTTCTTATTTTTCATGTAACAACACCCATCAAAAGTATGCAACATGGGTACTCCTTGGATGCGGAATTAATTTTTTCATATAATGAGTACCCCCGCTTGAAATTTGAGTAAAAAATTTGGGAGATAAGTTGAAAATATGAGTTGAAATAGTAGTTTTTTCATTTTTCCCTCTAAAATTTGATGATGTCATCAAATCTTATTTTATTATTTCCACTATTATTTTATAATTTCCTTACGAGGCCCATTTTAGACCTCAAAATTCCCCTAATGTTAATTTGGGTTATGACATTGGTGGACAGTCCCCTTGGTAGCCTTAGGCGCAAATACCTCAGACTTCATTTCAAAAAGTATCATATCCAAGTTTTGGTCAACGAAGTCCTCAAGCGTTTGCTTTTCAAAACAACCCTTATCTGGGTTACCAGCAACAGATTCCTTATGATGGTGCTCAAAGGCCTGTTGCTCAAGCAATTCCATCTTACCCTGTTACACTAAAAAATGTCACTTTGACATTCTGATGACTGTATGAGCTCATTAAACACTCATACATACCTCCTCTGCAAGTCTTACAACCTTTACTCCTCATGTCAAGCCCTGAAACTGGAGGAAAAACCCTTAAAACTCAAAAAATCCTTGGGAACGCAGGTAACATGAAGCCTGCATGCGTTTTTAGCTAGGGTACGCAGGTAATGTGAAGATAAACTGCGTTCTAGAATGCATTTTTCCAGTGTAATGCCTGCGGTACCCCTGTAAAGTCAAAAAAGCGCGAAATTAAACTGAAAAAGTTGAATTTTGGTCAATTTTGGAAGGTTCTAGATGAGATTTTTTGGGGATGAGTACGCTTTAGTAAGGTGCATGTATCCCACACCTTAAGGAACTAATCCCTTGATGTGAGGAGCCTATCCCTTTGAAAGAGGGTTTTATCCCTTTAAAGGTGGAATCCTAACCTCCTCATCTGCTCTATAAAAGGAGGCATTGGGTAGCCTAAAGGGGGTTAAGTTTTGATGGAGATTTTGGAGATTGAGGATTAGAGTTCAAGATTTATGTGTGATTGAGCTAAATTCCTGTTGAAATTTAGACTTCTTTCTGCTGAGCTTTTGACAGGAAAGATCACATACCTCTTTTTGCTCCTGAAGGAAGAGTGCAAGACTTATCAAAGTAGAGGAGATTCCTGCTTCGGACCCCAGGAAGGCCTTTCGAACATCAAGGCTAAGGTTGTAAGGTTCTTCTGTATATTTTAAGATTAATACAATCAAGTTCTGTTTTTCTCAATAAATTGTCGTTCGATTGTTTATTTCAATAAGTTGTCGTTTGATCGTTTATTTCATAGATTCCTCGATCACTATGATAGGTATGTTTTATGATTATTTGTTATACAGGTGCTATTGATATTTTCTTGTTTGTGATTGCAGATCAACGAAAGATGATACTTTCTTGTGACAAAAGGGCCCTTGTTGCGACGAAGGATTATTGATGCAATGGAAGCACTGCGACTGCAAATAAGCATTTGGATCTAAGGTAGGATCGACACCTTCATAACATTTATTTGTAAAATGAATATACTTAGAGAAAGACAAACTTAGTTGTTCGTTTGTTGCTAGATTGTCTTCTGACACTAGGGAGATCGATCTTGTCCGCAAGAACGATTTATCCGGCCAACAAATTGGTGACTCCACTGGGGAAAGAAACTTGTTGTTTTTGGTTCTCTTTTATTTTGATTTGAGGAAAAGTTTTTCCTGGTTTTTGATTGATAGATATCTGCCTGGGTAGCTTAGGTTTTCTCTGTTTTTGAAAATTTTGAAATCTTTTATGTTTTTCTTGAAGTTTCCAGGGGACCACACTTTGTCTTCACACACAGTGTGGGCATCTCCGCACTTTCCTTAAGTAACCAGTGCGGGACCACACCTATTACTTTTGGGACCTGCGGACCTTGTTAAAAGTCTTGAAAAACTTATATTTCTTCTTTCAGTTTAGTTTAGATTTAATTTAGGATTCTTAGCATCTACCCAGATCTGTATTTTTCTGTCAAAAAATTCTTGTTTCTGAATTTCTTTCAGCAATTTCTTCATTTCATCAATCTCCATTAAGTTAATTGGGTGTTTTGAGTCTCTTTTTTGAGAAATTCTTAATTTGATTTCATTTGGTCATTAATTGAAGGTTTGTCTCAGTATTTTCACAATTTTGCATCTTTTTGGCTAAATTGTGTATGAGTGTTAATCGCCTTTGAGTGTTTTTTGATCTTTGGAACTCTCACCCGATTTTCTTGACTTCCACTTGATTGGTTCTTAGATTACATTAGAATCATCTTGTGTTTGATAATTCTCTTGCATAGATCACATTTGCATAATTAGAATTCTCATTTTCAGAATATGAATGAAAAATGTGCATAGATTACATTTGCATACTTTTCAAGTGAATTGTGCATAGATTACAACTGCATAGTTTACATTCTGAAAAATCAATCATAGATTTAGATAATTTTTTCTTTGATTTGAATTTAGATGTTTTTATGCTTATTTTAAAAACACAAAAATAAAAAATTGTTTTGGGATTGATTTGCATTAGTTTTTCTTAATGAAATTAGTGCATTAGAGAATTTGTTATATTTTCTCTTATTTATCAATCTTTGCATTGTTGGAAGTGGATGGAAACTCTCTCCTTACTTTAGGTAGGATTCATCGAATTGAAAAGATTACATTATCATATTCGATTGCATTCAGTTTTGGTTCGGGTCATAACACCATTGGTTTCATGTCCATTTACCCTTTTGAGTAATAACAGCCTAAATAACACAGCGCTTAATTAAAATTCATCTAGTAATTTTTACATTTTTAGGGCTCTTTCCACCAATCTATCTTAGGCTAGTGTCTTGGAATAGGTTTTAGTTAACTCTCCAAGACAGTAAAACAAACAAGTAGTCGATCTTGCGGTAGGAAAAATTCCAATTGTTGCATGTATGCTCTGGGAAGCTCCTCCTAAAGGAGTCAAGCACGAGATCATATCTGAACCAATGAGGTAATAAATCCTTCCTCATTGGGAACGATAGAAGATATACACGTATTAACAACGGTAAACCTCGGATAGACCATTGTCGAGGAGCCTGGGGTCACTTGTCGGTAAACCTTGGATTATGTCAAGGAGCCTTCAAGGGGATTGAGCTTTGTTACTCTGCCCTTGCGTGTGTGTCGGATCGTAGACTGTTCCCCCAGGTATATTTGTTTCTATTGGTAACCTTAGTGACCATAATCTTTAGGATTCTTCCTTAAGGTGACGGTGGAGGGAAGATCCCACTGTACCTGGAGCAGACGTCGACTAGACTCACTTGGACTCTCTGGGGGGTTCTCTTCACTCGAGATGGTTTTTTGAAGAAACTTGTGCCAGTCTGTTTCATTAAGCAGGTTGTCGGGGTAACTGTTCCAACCGCCCTTTCTGTATTAAATTCTACGATGTTGGATTTCATCACCAACTAGTGTTTTTAGTACGAGAAGTTACTGTTTGTGTGTGGTTTGACTCCTAGATTTGATAGCGCGTGTTAATTTGTTTGTTTTTACTTTTTGAGACCATAGGTGTGAATTGTGAATTTTAATTGTTAGGTGTTAATTGTTAATTGTTAATTTTAGTTTTTAATTTTTTAATAAAATTCACTGAAGTTGAATATAATGGCAACTGTTCCGGAATTTACCAACCAAGGAACCCCTCTTAACGAGAATCCTAGTACTTTTCCTTGCTTTGGAAATGTTGGTCCTCCTTATATGGCTACATTGTCATTACCTGGATTTAAAATAGGTTTACCGATATGGTTATTTTCAACTTCGTTGGCCCTGAATACTCCAATTGTTCCACCTCAACCGGATGCTTCACCTCAACAGAGTTCACCATCTCAACATCACCAACCTTTTGTTGACCCTTTACCTTCTTCGCCTAATATTTCTTCCTCCATTTCTTCCTCTTCGCTTGGTAAAATCCTTGATGCTAGTAACCAGGTGGCTAAGAAGAAGAAGAAAGGGAAGAAGAAGAAGAAGAAGAAGCAAGATAAGAAAGAAGTCAACCAACCAACCATGGATGTAAGTGTTAGTTATGTTGAGGAAACCTCCAACATGCATCGTAAACCCAAATACCCTTGCAAGCTTTGTAAGGGTGACCACTTCCTTATCAATTGTCCTGGTATTCCAAAGGTCTTGGAAGTATGGTCAGAAAAATCTCATCAACTTTCTATTGATCCATCAACCAGTGATAGTCAGGTTCCTGGGAAAAAGGGTAAAGTTAGGTTTCCTTGTAAGTTATGCAAAGGGAGTCATAACACTCACATTTTCCCTCACATGGATGAAGCCTCAAAATTTTTGGAAAACCTTACTGTGCCACAGCAAGAATTTCCAACTAGTTACCGTAAAATTTCTCCCAACCTACCGTCAACTGACGGAGTAATTGATCTAATTTCAAGTACGGTCGATCCCACTCTTCCATTGGAGAGTGAAACTCATATCACTCAGGTTGATGATCCATTAGTTGATCAAGTGGTCGATTCGATTTCACATTCGGTCGATCCCATTCTCCTTGTAGAGAGTGAACTTCATACCGCTCAGGTTCTTCTTGTTACATCAGATTCTTCTATGCCGGGGGGCATTTCACCTGTTTCTACAGAACCCCCTCCAAGTACTGAGGTCTTTTCCTTTGATTGGAATAGACTGACAGAACCTCGTCTTCCTTCCTCCATCCCTTTCCAAATCATTGTGAAGTTTGGTGGTAGGGACATACACCGCACACAGGTAGATGAAGGTGCTTATGTTAGTATTTTATCCTCAACTGCTTGGAAAGCTTTGGGTTCTCCTCAGCTTGTGCCTATTACGCAGAATCTGAAAGCTTTTAATAGAACCATTAGTGAACCTTTAGGGATCCTTCCTAAGTTTTCTATTACTTTGGAAGGTAAAACTGTCTGTATTGATCTTATGGTAGTTCGAGGTCCCTTGGATTTCAATTTAATCCTTGGGCGAGACTATGTTTATGCAATGAAAGTTGTCGTATCGACACTCTTTCGCGTGATGTCTTTCCCTCACAATGGGAATATTGTGACTGTAGACCAGCTTTCATTCCCTAGTCTTGTTTCAACTACCAATAATATGACACCCCTAAATGTTCCTAATTCTAAAGTGGTATCTACCCCGCCACGGGTTAATTATGTGGCAACTAGTCCCATGTTTTCAATTACCGATGTAAGCGAGCCTCTCACTATTTTCTCGTCTTCCTTTGACTTAGATCCGGTAATTGACATGGAAAACTCTATGGGATTATTTGAACGCGATGTTCTTATCCCTTTTGAGTCCCTTGACATGTGTTCCTTTCATAGAACTATTCTTCCTTCTGATGAAGACCTCTTGGAAGCCATGATCAAGGTGTG
Source organism: Pinus albicaulis (assembly GCA_034641835.2). Lineage (NCBI taxonomy): Eukaryota > Viridiplantae > Streptophyta > Pinopsida > Pinales > Pinaceae > Pinus > Pinus albicaulis. Next base: position 96,484,489 of record CM076569.1, on the reverse strand, counting down.
TCCATTGAAATTTGTTTCTTCCAGTTGGAAGCCATGATCAGTGAGGGTGAGGAGAGTTCCTTTTACTGTGTCAACCTCGTTAAAAAATGAATCAGTGTGTGTGAGGAGAGTTCCTTGTACTGTGTCAACCTCATTAAAAAATGAATCAGTGGTGTGAGGAGAGTTCCTTTTACTATGTCAACCTCGTTAAAAAATGAATCAGTGATGTGAGGAGAGTTCCTTATACTGTGTCAACCTCGTTAAAAAATTAATCAGTGAGTCCGAGGAAATTTCCTTTTACTGTGTCAACCTCGTTAAAAAATGAATCAGTTAGTATGAGGAGAGTTCCTTTTACTGTGTCAACCTCGTTAAAAAATGAATCAGTGGTGTGAGGATAGTTCCTTTTACTGTGTCAACCTCGTTAAAAAATGAATCAGTGTGTCTGAGGATGGTTCTTTTCCTGTGTCAACCTCATTAAAAAATGAATCAGTTAGTCGAGAGCATAGTTCCTTTTCTTGTGTCAAGCTCGTTTAAAAAATGAAACAAGCTTCGATGAGGACAGTTCTTTTCCTGTGTCAACCTCATTAAAAAATGAATCAGTAGGTAGATTGTAGAGAGTAGATTGGTAGATTAGAAATAGGTAGTTTCTGAGGATAGTTCTTTTCCTGTGTCAACCTCCTTAAAAAATGAATCAGTTGCTCAGAGGATAGTTTCTGTTACTGAGTCAACCTCATTAAAAAATGAATTAGGTCTAAGGACGGTTCTTTTCCTGTGTCAACCTCGTTAAAAAATGAATCAGTTGGTCAGAGGATAGTTCCTGTTATTGATTCAACCTCATTAAAAAATGAATTAGGTATGAGGACAGTTATTTTCCTGTGTCAACCTCATTAAAAAATGAATCAGTAGGTTATGTAGGTAGATTAGAAATAAGTAGTTTCTGAGGATAGTTCCTTTTACTGTGTCAACCTCGTTAAAAAATGAAACACGTTGCCATGAGCAAAGTTTTTCCTGTGTCAAGCTCGTTAAAAAATGAAACAAATCCTCCCCTAATTGAGTCGAGTCTTTGAATAGACCTCGTAAATTTTAAGTAATATATTTCGGTTAGTTTTTAGGTCGGGTCTTTCATATGATCTCGTAAATGAACCTTCATTCCATCCAGCTATTAATTACCAGCAGTGTACTTAGTTGAATGAAATGAAGCTGGGGGGGCATGCGCTCTAGCAGTTATGCTTAGGGGGCATCAAGCACAATTTTCTCTTTGTTTCAAGCTTGTGTAAAAATGAAACCTATCTGGAGTCAATTTCGGTTATTTTCAAGACTCGTTAAACTCATGAAAATCCCGAGATTATTTTGCTATCTTTCATTCTCGTAAAACACATGAAAATGCCAAGTTATTTCTGTCTTTTCCTGCTCGTAAATTAAATTGAAAGTCAGCCACAGGAGTACATTTTTATCCCTTTTTCGAACTCGTTAAAACTTACGAAAAAGTGAAAATCATGAGTACATTTTTATCCCTTTTTCGAACTCGTTAAAACTTACCGAAAAAGCGAAACCTTGGAGTCCTCTTTTAAGCCCTTTTCAGACTCTCTAAACATGAAAAGATTGCCGAGTACTTGATTATTCGAACTCGTTAAAGTAAATGAATGATCGTCCATTCAGTATAAGTTTACCCCTTTTACGGACTGAAATGGACTATTTACGAAAAAGGTATACGTTGACTAATTACGGTCAATAGAGTTCTCTCCCGCATTATTTTATCTTTTTTTGGGCTCGAGAGACTAAATTTATGAAAAATTACACCCATGGAGTTTTCTTAAGTTTTTTCTTCTGACTCCCTAAAATTGAAAAACACCGAGTTTCTCCTATACTGGACTCGTTAAAATTTAACAGTAAAGGACCTGTTCAATTTTAAACATGAACGAACCACTCCTTCTTAGGGTTCGAATCTCAAACTAAGTTGGACTCATCCGAAGGATGAGCTTATAACCAAGCAAATGTTATCCTCCTCAAGCTTGTCAAAAATAAAGAGGTACTTGCCAGAAATGGTGGGGGGAAAGAGAGAAAAACGAACCTGTTTGTTACATTTTGATTATTCAGAAAACCATTAACCACTCTTGAACACGACACTTTTTGTCCACCTGGGTTGGGAAATCCTTTGCCTAACAGTTAATCAAACCATATTGAAAGTCTTCAGCCGGTTTCTGGGTATTAGCTTTGGGTCAATTGTCACCAAGCCATCTGCAGTGTCGTTATGTGTTCAAGAGGACAGTTCAAATAAAACCATTCATCTGCAAAATATCTGTCATCCATTTTGACCATCCCTGAGTCAGTCCTTGCCGATATATTTTCAAAACTTGATCTATGATTTCGTGTTGTGGGCTTGCCTACGACAGATCACTTTCTATCGACGACAGCTCATTATCTAGGAAGTTGATCCAGAAATTGTCAGTACCTTGAAATCTGCATGCCTCAATGGCAGGTTTCTCGCCTTCGACGACAGGTTGCATCATTGACCTTCGATTGAATGATTCCATGAGATGTTCGACTTCAGCTCATTCATTCACATTTCATGGATTGTACTGAGTACTTTGAGAGCCATTGACATTACTGGTGGTTTCTCTCACACTTGTTAACAGTTTTCATCATTGACTGGTAATCAAGTGGTTTCTACCATGTTCGACTTCAACACATTTATTCACATGGATAGAATCGTACTAGTTCGAGATGCGGAAATCAAGACCCTGGATCTAGTTTCTACCATCCAGGCTGCGAGGAATTTTGTTATCATTCATACAATAGACTATTTATAAACAGATGGCTGCGTCCATGCTATGTCGACATATGTCTATACTGTGATGTATTCAAAATCATTCCTATATCAGAACAATTTAGAGGTAGTTTCTAGTTAGTTTTGATTTGAGTATGGGAATGCCTACCTCAGTGATGATATGATTACATATATATATTTTGCATTGAATGTTTTTACAGGTTCTGACTGGGGTGTCCACAGGATGATCCTTGAAATGATAAAGTACTTCACTCTTCATATATGACAGACTTCATCTTCATCTATTTCAGACTTCACACTTTAGGGGGCAATCTGTTACACTAAAAAATGTCACTTTGACATTCTGATGACTGTATGAGCTCATTAAACACTCATACATACCTCCTCTGCAAGTCTTACAACCTTTACTCCTCATGTCAAGCCCTGAAACTGGAGGAAAAACCCTTAAACTCAAAAAATCCTTGGGAACGCAGGTAACATGAAGCCTGCATGCGTTTTTAGCTAGGGTACGCAGGTAATGTGAAGATAAAATGTGTTCTAGAACGCATTTTTCCAGTGTAATGCCTGCGGTACCCCTGTAAAGTCAAAAAAGCGCGAAATTAAACTGAAAAAGTTGAATTTTGGTCAATTCTGGAAGGTTCTAGATGAGATTTTTTGGGGATGAGTACGCTTTAGTAAGGTGCATGTATCCCACACCTTAAGGAACTAATCCCTTGATGTGAGGAGCCTATCCCTTTGAAATAGGGTTTTATCCCTTTAAAGGTGGAATCCTAACCTCCTCATCTGCTCTATAAAAGGAGGCATTGGGTAGCCTAAAGGGGGTTAAGTTTTGATGGAGATTTTGGAGATTGAGGATTAGAGTTCAAGATTTATGTGTGATTGAGCTGAAGTGCTGTTGAAATTTAGACTTCTTTCTGCTAAGATTTTGAGAGGAAAGATCACATACCTCTTTTTGCTCCTGAAGGAAGAGTGCAAGACTTATCAAAGTAGAGGAGATTCCTGCTTTAGACCCTGGGAAGGCCTTTCGAACATCAAGGCTAAGGTTGTAAGGTTCTTCTGTATATTTTAAGATTAATACAATCAAGTTCTGTTTTTCTCAATAAATTGTCGTTCGATTGTTTATTTCAATAAGCTGTCGTTTGATCATTTATTTCATAGATTCCTTGATCACTATGATAGGTATGTTTTATAATTATTTGTTATACATGTGCTATTGATATTTTCTTGTTTGTGATTGCAGATCAACGAAAGATGATACTTTCTTGTGACAAAAGGGCCCTTGTTGCGACGAAGGATTATTGATGCAACGAAAGCACTGCGACCGCAAATAAGCATTTGGATCTAAGGTAGGATCGACACCTTCATAACATTTATTTGTAAAATGAATATACTTAGAGAAAGACAAACTTAGTTGTTCGTTTGTTGCTAGATTGTCTTCTGACACTAGGGAGATCGGTCTTGTCCGCAAGAACGATTTATCCGGCCAACATACCCTAGCTATGCTCAACCTTACCTTAATAGACAGTTGCCTTTTGTTGCAACTTTAGAGTTACCAGATTTAAACCGGCTAACCAATGATCCAATCAACTATGCTCCTTGGTGGCTGGTGATACCTCACAAATTACCCTCGGATATTCCTAAGTTCAATGGAAAACCTGGGGAGGACCTGTCGACTCATATCATGACTTATCATTTATGGTGTTCATCAAATTCCCTAAATGATGATTCTGTTCGACTACATCTTTTCTAGCGTACGCTCACAGGTTTGGCTGCAAAATGGTATATTGAGTTACCTAGAGCTTCTTTTGATAATTTCACTACCATAGCTACTATCTTTTTGACTCACTTCCAGTTACCTATCCGATATGAAACTAGAACGAAACTCTCGACCAATTTCAAACAGAATAATGCTACTCACATCTCCGATCATATTCATGAGTGGCGTCGTCATCGTAGAATGGTTAAGACATTTGCTCCTTATCAGATCCTTGCTGAGTGGTTCATTAAGTCCCTTTTACCATCTATAATTGAGGATGTGGCTAAGGGTGGTGTCGTCACAGAAGAGCAAGTTATTGCTAGTGCCCAATATTTAGACTTGATTTATACTCAGTTTTGCACGCCCTATGAAAAAATTCCTAATGCGCCGAGATCTAATTTTACTGTTCCTCCTCAATTAAAGTACTCTCATGCCAAAGACACTTTGATTGGCACTACTAGCACACATCATACTAATGCATCTTATCTTGCACCTTCTTCCGAAATTAATGCTGTGTCTTTTGACAAGGGAAAAACTGACAAGCAACCTGGAAGTAAGAAAAAGGGGAAATCTAAGAAAAATAAAACTTCTAACCTGTAGGAAAGATCATCTAATCAATCATCTAGACCTAGGAAACCTCTTTATCCATGAATAATGTGTAATGAGGAACACTTTTTTCAGGATTTTCCTCACTGCACTGACGTCTCAAAGATCATTAAGACTTCCAATGCGTCAACTATGTTGACAGATCCATTTCTGAATCTAGACACAAATTTGGTTGCCACAGATCCAACTTCTAGTTCCCAAGTACTTATTTTATCAGTCACAAAACCTTCAACAAATATTTTGGTGTCAACCCATAATAAATATTATGGTATTCAAACCACTGATCAACCTACTACCTCGACTATGAATCCGTCTATGGAATCAGTACCGCCTACTACTATTCCTGAATTGACGATCAAGCCACCAAAGGGAGTAATTCACAAATCGACATATAATCCTTGAGCAAGAGCTGCTCAAAATTATAATATAGTTGAAGAATTGGCTCAACCCCCTTTAGCTATGTCTGCTCTTGAGATATTACAAAATTTTCCCTCCCAAAAACAGGCTTTATTGTCGGCTATTGGTGGAATTGATCCGACTGATTCTAATCTTGTTGTCTTTAATCATACGGGCTATGTGTTGCAACTGCCAGTAGAATTAGCATTCTCCATACAAGTAAATGTTTTCAATCACCTTTTTCATCGTACTATTATTGATGAGGGAGAATCTACATGTATTATGTCTCTAAATTGTTGGAAGTCACTTGGGTCATCGCATTGAAGGCTTTTGATGGACGTACATATAACCCTTATGGTATTATTAATAACCTGCATGTTGAAATAGGGGGGGAAATAATTAATGTTGATGTCGAAGTTGTTGACGGACCCCTTGACTATAATATTCTACTTGGAAGGCCATGGGTATATGCAATGATTGCAATTGTTATTACATATTTTAGAATAATTTCCTTTCCATATAAAGGTACTATCACAGTCATTAATCAGCTATCCTTATTTGCCTCCGCTTCGCAGGTAACTAGAAGTGTTCCATTTGTTCACGCACCCCAACTAGCACTTCAGAACATTGGTGTAGGATTCTTAAAGGATTCCACTCTCATGGGAACCTTTGCATTACCGCCCCCCGCGACGTCGGCAGAAATTTCAAGTATAGAGACCTGCTACATGATCTCTTCCACTCCATCTGGCTTAAAGGAGAGTACGGATGATTATGAAATTGTTACGTTGGATGAGTTTCTGTCACCCAGCCCTATTGAGCTGGCATAGCAATTAATATATTTGGCTTGGGCGGTGAATCTGAAATCAGCGTTGCCGATTGTTTGGGTTGATCGTTCCTTAGAATTTGGTACTCCATCTGATCCATTTTCCTCAATTTTCTTGATAGATGAGAATATTTTGGAAGCCATAATGTCAGAAGGAGAACCATGGGAAGATTATAATTATCATTCCCATCTTCCTGATTATGAAGAAAATCATCTTAGTGAACTATATCACCCATACTTCAAAAATTTCTTTTCAAATTATTTACCTATTAATGCAATTGATTCCAAACAAAATTTGTCAAATATTGAAGAAACCATTTCTATGGATATTTCGACCAAACCTGGTGTAGTAGAAAATATTCATGTTGGTGTATCTTGTTCTCCATCATAACTCGAATCATATCTCTCTCTATTTTGTAAATTTCGTGATGTATTTGCTTGGTCTTACAAGGAAATTCTAGGCATAGATACTAGTATTGTTGAGCACACTATTAATATGTATCTTGATTTCAAACCGGTGTGTCAACAATTTCGTCCTGTTCATCCAAAGAAAGCCGCTGCCATCAAAGAAGAAGTTGAAAAATTTTTGCGTGTTGGTTTCGTTTAACCTGTTCTGCTAACTGAGTGGGTTTCCAATATCGTTCCTGTCATAAAGAAACAAGGAACCATTAGAGTGTGTGTCAATTATTGGGACGTCAACATTGCTTGTCCATAAGACAATTATCCTACTTCCTTTATCGACCAGATTATTGACGAGTGTTCTGGATGTGAAATCTTTTCATTCATGGATGGATTTTTCGGCTACAATGAAATAAATATCCACCCAGAGGATCAACATAAGACAACATTCATTTGTCCCATGGGCACATTCGGTTATAGGAAACTACTGTTTGGTTTAAAGAACGTTGGGGCAACTTTTCTAAGAGAAATGGACTCTGCTTTCAATGACATCAAGAACATTGTTCAACCTTATCTAGATGATTTACTCGTGCAATCATGAAATCAGATTGATCACCCGATGCATTTGAGATCCATTTTCGTACGCTGTCGACACTACAAAATATGCCTCAATCCACATAAATGTGTGTTTTGTATTGGTTCTGGTCATTTTATTAGATTCGTAGTCTCAAAAGAAGGAATTCGAATCGACCCATTGAAGGTTCAGGCCATTCTTGATTTGCCTGCACCATCAAATTTACTTAAGATACAAAAAATTCAAGGAAAGGTTAACTTCCTAAGAAGGTTCATTCCAAACTACGCCGAAATGGCTAAAGGATTTACTCAACTCTTGAAAAAGGGGGTTCCCTTTCACTGGGACCAAGTTGCACAAGCTTCTTTTGATGCTATCAAGGACACTCTTGTCCAAGCGTCATTAATGTAGCCCCCTAATTATCAAAATTATTATTTCCTATATATCGTCGTGACTGAAATGACCATTTCTATGGTTTTGGTCCAAGGAGAAGATGGAATTGAACATCTAATCTATTATTTGAGTCGTAATCTCAATGATACAAAATTTAAGTATTCATATGTAGAAAATCTTGCCTTGGCAGCTGTTCAAGCTGTCCAAAGATTTCACCACTATATCCTTCTCTGAAAGACCATTGTCGTTTCAGATTGCAACCCCATGGCTTATATCTTATCACATCAATTGCTGGGGGGGGAATATTCAAAATGGATTGTCATTTTGCAGGAATTTGATTTGGAATTCATCAAATCCAAGTCAAAGAAATCTTTAGTTTTGGTTGAGCTTCTCTGTGACCTTCCCTCTGATAGTACTGCAGCTACGTCGGAACCATCAATTCTTGACAAGTATTTGTTTCTGATTGGATCATCTGATCCTTGGTATGGATATTTCATCATTTATCTCCAAAATCAAAATTTTCAACCTAATACCTCTAGATCTGAACAACGACATATTCGATACCAAGCCAAAGGTTATCTTATCGTCGACGATACACTTTATCGTCGTGGTGTCAATACCATTTTAAGGAAGTGCATCACTCATGAGGAAGCCGAAAAGGTTTTAAATGATTGTCATGCTGGGGCTTGTAGTGGAAATTTATCTTGGATACACTACTGCGTAGAAAATACTCCACGCTGGTTACTTTTGGCCTACAATATTTCGTGACTATATCCTCACAGTCAGAAGTTGTCATGCGTGCCATATTTTTTATCGTAAAATCAGCAAACCACCAGTGCCAATGCATCCTATTTTCTCTGTGGGACCATTTTTGAAATGGGGTATTGAATTCATGACGTGTAACCCTCATTTGTCTGGGGTGAATGGTTATATTGTTGTCACAGTTGACTACTTTACCAAATGGGCCGAAGCGATGCCTACATTCAACAACACAGGACATACAGCTGCATTGTTTTTATTTAATCATGTTATTGCATGGTTTGGGGTCCTGCAGGCTATAGTTACAAATCATGGGAAACATTTTTGCAACCACATGATGACTGAATTAACTACCAAGTTAGGATTGTTACATGATAATTCTACTCCTTATTATCCACAATCAAATGGACAAGTTGAGGCTATCAACAAGATTCTTAAACGTATGCTTCAACAAATGATAGGAGTTCGTAAAAGAAACTGGCATTTGATCCTGTACTCGACCTTGCGGGTGTACCAAACCTGGGTGAGAAATGCAACTGGATTTACTCCCTTTCAATTGGTGTATGATCTGGAAGTTATCTTGCCAATCCAATGTGAAATACCATCATTAAAATTCGCAATCGACTTGTTACCTGACACCTAAGAAGAAGAAGTGCATATTTTTAACCTCATCCATCTTGATGAAACATGTCGTGCAGCCCAATTGGCCAATGAAGCGCATAAGAGACGTATAAAGGCGCAATACAAAAAAAATGTCCAGCCTCACATTTTCTTAGAGGGTGACTTGGTCCTACTTTATGATCAAGAAGCTGATGTAATAGGTACAGGAAAATTTGAGCCATTATGGCATGGCCCCTATATTATCAAAAGAGTTCTTGCTAAGGGTGCCTATGAGTTAGTTGATTACGATGGAATTCCATTGGCGCAACCCAAAAATGGGTTGTATCTGAAACATTACTATGCTTAATCATGAGCGTAGTAATTTTTTGTATTATATTGTATATATATGTTGTTGATTTGCATTCACTATCTGAGTTTGTTTTTAGATTTTTCTTAACGTTAGTAATCCACTTTACATTTCATCGCAGATGTATGAATCTTCAGAACCATTTGTTGGATATGCTGATGGTGCTAGTCATAGTACGCAGAACCTATCCTCTGTAGCATGGGCCATTTTTGCTCCGAACGATGAGTTAGTGAGTTTTCAAGGGATTTCTATCAGTAGATCAACGAACAATATCATTGAGTATAACGTGTTGATCGAAATTCTCTCTGATGCCATTCAATTTGGTATTAACCACATTATCATAAGGTTAGACTCACAACTTGTGGTATTACAACTTACTAGTGTTTATACTGTTCGAAATCCAACACTGCATAGATTTTTCCTACGAGTTCGACTTTTGGAAAGGCACTTGATTTTATTCAATATCAACACATTTCTAGAAATTTGAACACGTTGACTGATTCTTTAACTAATCAATTTTTAGACAGACATTTGCAACACGTGTAAAGAAAACATTCACATCATTGAATAGGATTTCACAATAAACATAAGAAAAACACTGAAATCAAATAGATAGATAGTTATAGGTTTTTACAAAAATTTGTGCCCAAGACACATTGGTCATCTGACCTCAAAATGTACGCAAAATTTCAAAAGTAAAATAGTGGTGCTCATGGTAACATGCTATAGATATAGCTATCCTACGTAGTAACCGCATCCAATGGTTAGGAACACCTATAGTGTGACACTGCAATCACATGAGTAACTCTTCGATCCGGTAATCCAGAACCTCAAAGGTCAACCCCTATATGTGCTGCCAAAGCTCAGCCAGAGTCTCAGCCATATCAAGATCCTGAAGGACTGCTCTCCTGACAACCCTCTTTGCTGGCTAATCTACTACACGCTCTAGTTCCTCCACCGGTTGAGCTTGACCAACATATTCATTACATCAAACATTTAGTTTAGTCTTGTGAAAACATCAAAAAATAAAAAAACATTGTATAAACCTTAGGAAAATAAAAAACATGGTCAAAACATTCTTACCCATTGCACCCTATTGAGCTCCTTTTGGTAAATCTAAATCTACATCTCCTCAGAAATCAACGCCTGCGTATGCATACTCATTGATGGCGACAATCTATCATCGGAACTAGGCGAAGAACACAGTCAAGAACAAAATGATCGATTGGCCTGCATGCCTACCCATTAGTTCTACCCATATTTGCATCCATGGATCTCTAGGATTAGACACATCCAGTGTCACATGTTGTGGCTGCATCAGTGGAATCCGTTCTAAGTCGAATGCTATGAGGATCTAAGCATAACTGAAGTTATTATTTCTTCCTCCCTTTTCTTTTTTCAGTTGTTCTTTTATCTGAGAAAGTACAGCTTTAGACCAATTGAATATTTTTGGCTCCATACACTCTAGCGCGTACTGCATGTATGATCTATTTGCTACATGTAGTGTAACGGTGCCAGCAAGTTTTGCGATCATGAAAAGGATAGTTCTCAAAGGAAAATCTCTAACATCCCAGATGTTTATCTTTCCATATTTGCTTGGCTCTTCCCCTGGATAACAATGTTGCAAAACATAATATCTCACAGTCTCTCCTCCAACAATAGACCCTGAGAGAAAAATAGGCAAGCCTATCCTCGACAAACCTGTAAGAAATTATAAATCCTAAACTGTTATAGGAACCACTTGGTTATTAATATGAAATGCCTCGATAGCTAGATCCCATGCTCGAACTAAGAAATCCAAGGATTCTATTTGTTGCCCCGTCCCTGACAATCGAAAGTACTTTAACAGCCCACAATCTCTTAGAGCTCTTACTGTGCCCGGATCATTTAGGGAAATCATATCCTGTTCTTCATGCTCTCTTTCACTCCATGTAATTGTCATTGTAATCCAATGAAAACCTGAAATGCAACCATAAGAACCATTAGATTCCATTCAATGCAAAAAATGGGGCAAATTTTGGGCAGAATGCAAAAAACAAAAATGTAGATTGCGCCCAACGCAAACTATAGAAAGAGACAGTGCGTTGTGTATGCAATTAGCCTTCAATTTAGCTGATATGCAACGCACTTTTTGATATCCAAGGGTGTGTTGCCCTCTTTGGGAGCAGAATTTACCCTAGGGTCCCCAAAACCAGGGAAAATTTTAAGGATGGAAGTTTATCTTAAAGTTTAGAAACCTTAGCGAATCTTACTAGTCCCTAATATTCAAATTGTAAAATGTTTGGTATTATTTTTGCAGAAATATTTATATTTATAATGATTTTATATTAGTATATATAAAATATTGGCAATTTTTAAGGTAAAATAATTTTGTGCTATAAAATTTAGGCGAATAATTTTTCGAAAAAAATGGAAATTGGCGAATTTGAATTTTTGAAAAAGCATGGAAAATTAGCCCACCTGTGAATATTAGCCCCTAAAATTTTCCCTGCCCAAAACCCTAAAAATTTGCAATTAATGGAAATGAAATGATTACTGAATGAAAGAGAGGGTTCATATCACTAACCTGGATCAAACGACAAAAAAATCCATCCACATAAATTATCGTAATCAACAACTGAAGTTTGGGGGAAAAATCAGGGTCAAAGCTCCAAAATGCAAATGGTAACTATGGAATGGTAAAAACAAATAGTAAAAACTCTTTTTAATAGTCATTTAATTGTTTTCAAATCATATTTATTGCTATGAATATGGTTTTATTATGTTTTTATCATGAAATAGTTATTTTTAATCCATTTGATGTTGTTCTGAACAGGTCTTACAACTGATGAACATATTAGTTGTGCATATTTATTTCAAGAATGATTTGACCACAAGCATACTTTTTCCGCTTATTTTTTGAGCTTTGTTAAAAATGAAAAAGGATTTGAAGCACACTTTTATCTCTTTTTTGAGCTTCGATAACAGCGAAAAAGGAACCCCTGGAGTCTTCTTTCAGCTCTTTTCAGACTCCGATAATGTGAAAATATTGCCGAGCACTTGTCTTTTCGAGCTTGTAAAAGTAAATGAATTGATATCTACTCAGTATAAGTTTAACCCTTTTCCAGACTGATATAGATTATTTACGAAAAATTAATACCTTGGCCAAACATGAATAAAGAGGTTCTCTCAGATATTATTTTACACTTTTTTCGGATCTAAGCGACAACTTTACGAAAAAGTACTTTTGGAGTTTTTTTTCGTCCTCTTTTTCAAACTCTCTAAATATGAAAAAGGACTGGGCTATCATTGTTGTTAAGCTCATTAAAACATAAAATAGTGACGGGCTTGTCAATCATGGCAAGAATCGAGTTTCATTCATCGCTAGACTCATTAAATTATTAAATAGCGATACATTATTTGCCCAAAGGGTTGAATTATAGATCAATCAAATTTTATCCTCTTCAAGCTTGTTAAAAAATAAAGAGGTACTGGTCAAAAAATGACCAGGAAAATTTGGGAAAGTGAACAAATTTTTTTACGGTAGAAGATTGCTCTTGAACATGAAACTTCACTCCATCACCGTGACTATTTGAGTTGGGTAATATTCTTGACGGTTCATTCATACATATGGTTCATCATACCTTCACTTAGATTTTGTGTCAATGCTACCAACTCATCTCAGTGTCCCCGAAATGTTCAAGAGAAGTCATCCAGGGAATACTCATCCTTCTACAATACTCATAAACCTTCATTCTCATGACAATCATCCATGAACATTTCTATATCAAGTCATACCTTTGTCTCCAAAATCATTAATTCCCATTTAGCAATAAGGTGGCTTCATGTCGACGACAAATAATTATCCAGGAAGTAAACTGAGAAACATTATATTCGAGTACCATGAGGCTTGTTACAACATTGACAAGACCCTCACTTCCGGATTTCTGACTGAAAGATTTTGTTTGGCGTTCGACATCAAATCATCTATTCATGCCTTACGAAATGTAATGTAGTACCTTGAGGGCCATTGACATCAATGGTGATTCTCTCATGTTTGTTAACATCTCACATTATTGGCTGGTAATCAAACGATGTCTTTCCATGTTCGACTACAAATCATATATTCGCATTGCTAGAATTGTACCCGAATGATCGAGTGAACGAGATAAGAAGACCCTGGATCTATTTTCAGCCATCTGGGCTATGATTTCAGGATTTTTGTACACATCATCTGTATGATGACCTTACATACAGATCGTCATCTGAACATGGGCCTATATCTATAGGCATGTCTATATTTGGCAACATTCTAATGTAGAGGACTTTCTAAATTATGTACATGTTATTAGATTGTTTATGTGCTGAATATGGGAATGCCTACCCTCAGTAATTATGATCAAGAGGATATATCATGATGTAATGTATTGTAAGATTGATGCAGGTTGCCACTCGGCTTCATCTCCAGCCCATCACAGTGTAAAGCATCTTAATCAAAATATTGTTATTATTATTCCAACTTCATGCTTTAGGGGGAAATTGTTATAGGTCAATTTGGGCACCATTCCTAATGACTTGGTTAACAGGACATCATCTCCAGGATCAGTGAATAGGGTATATCATCCCCTATCATTTCAGTTGTTATATGCCCTAAGACAAAGAACAAGACAAATCATCCATGACTTTCATCTACAAATGTTTCCAAGATTTCAAGTTTATAATATATCATATGAGAGCTCACCAATGCTACCTCTAAAGGGACTAAGTGCATTGCATATGTAAGTAACCCCACTCAAGGGTGCTCTACAAATCACTTTCTAACATTCAAGGGTGCGTTGGTCACATTGGGAGCGGAATAATCATTGTTCCAGAATCTCCACTTGGCCAATGCCTTCTAGAAGGGTTCACATGTGTCAAACTTTGAATCCATGTGTCCATTTGATACCTTTGATACTGGGAACATGTCTTGCATATTATTATAAATTCATTGATTGTAAAAATACCTTCAGATCCTCTATAAATTGAGCACATATCTTAGTGTTTGAGAAGGAAGAATTTGAGTACAGAAATGCTAGAGGACTTTCAATTGAGGAATTGATTTTAGTGACATGATGCTAGAGAGATGTGCATTGTGATGAGGCTGGGATGTTGTTGGATATGGTGAAACTAAATCAATCACTGGGTTGTAACCTCCCCTTCTATCCATTAATAAATATTGTTGCTTACTTTCCCACATATGTATCTGTATAATCTCACGTGTTTCATATTATGAATTCTTATTTGATGCATATGGTTCATGTTTTATTGATTTAACTGAATAACTTGAATAGAAATTTGTATGATTGCTATATTTTGTTGTTTAGTGTTCATCTTTGTAGAAAATATTTTGGCGACTTAGCTCAGATTTGAAGCTACAACAAGAGCGACAAAAGGAGAATAGGAAGCACTTGGACTCCAAGTAAATTCTTTGATCTATCTTGTGTTTTTATTTACAGTTAGGAAAAGTAGTTTCAAAGTATTTAACTTGTTGTTCTAGATGAGCACTACATCTAGGGAAGAATGTTTTATCCGTAATCCATAATTCCACATAGCAATTTGGGCTGAACTGCTGAGTATGTCGATATGCTGTCTCTTTTTCTGTTGATTTGTCTCCTCATGCCTTTGGTTCTTAAATAACCATGTGTCTTCATTAAATATGACCTTAAACAACCTCATAACCACTTATCACCATCACTTGTATATCCATTTCATTATGAGTCCTTATATTTCCTAAACTAGCTCATAAATTTTGCTGACATATGTTAAAAATCATTTAAAACATGCGCTACCAGAAATTCCTGTAAAAACTTGTAACTGTGCAAAAACTGTAATGCTATCAGAATTTCTGGTAGAGCTCTATTTATTTTTCAAAAATACATAGAAAACACTTGAAAAACCTATGCAAACTTATACACTTTGAAATTTGAGCTGATGTTCAAAATCGCACTTGATAAGAAAAAATGTGTTTTATTAGGAAACCTTTTTACCTTTCTTCCATATGGGTTGCAGCTTCAACAAGCATGTCCAAGTCTGAATTGTTTTCAACATATGATCTTGATCTTATGGTTCTTGTGGTTGTTTCTTTGATACTGTCCTTTTCCTTGTTTGAACCCTTTTGGATCTTTCTACTTTTTGGGGGTTCTGTTTGCTGATATGTAGGGGTTTTGTTTTTATCTTTCTTCTTGGGCTCATTAGTCTTCAAACCTTCAGATTTTTCTCCTACATCAATGAACTCTATCAAAAAAATTGGATTATGTAGTGCCATAGACTTGAGCCTGAACTTGTTGCTGTCTCTTGCTACTTATTTCATACCATGCATTTTTTAGGATCTTTTCATCAGACTTAGTTGGATGATACTTTTTTTGCATTTTCTGTTGAATGTCTTCTTCCAGAAATTCTGGTAGCACCCATGCTTTGGATTTTTCTGAAATTGCAGACCTTCCTCTTCTAGCTCTGGTATAGACATTAGGAAAAGGAGAAATGGGAGGCACCATTTTCATAGATTTAGGTTTATTTATTGATGAGCTATCTCCTTTATCCAACTTCCTCTCAACCATGACTAAAGGAGTCTTTTATTTTATGCTCTTGGCATTATGAATATTCTCCTTCTTATCCTTTCTCTTTGTTCATTTTGCAGGCTAAGGGTGTTGTTGTGAAGCTGGGGACAGTTGAGCTGGAGGTGTAGGTGCAGGTAGGCCTACCCTGTAAAATAGAAAATGGTCCCATGATTGATTTGTTTTCCTTATTTCTTCCTCAACTAACAATTTAATGAGAGCTTGATGATACAAGCTATATTCTGAAGCAACGGTGTGTGTTTGAATCCCAGCTGACTTTTTTGTTAGGCTCTTCAATAAAAATAATGGCAAATTGAGGGTCTTCATATCTACAACATGAAACATAAATCTCATATGATAAAGAAACACTACAATGTACCTCCTCTCACAAGTGAGGTAAATTTTGATGAGCTTAATAGCCTCAGCCCATTGCTGGGAATTCCTTTGGCCCAGTTGGGATCTCTGTGTCCATCTTTAAGGAAACTGTTGAGGTCTCCTCAAGTGATGACTTGGCCTTTAAACCACCTTTATCCTTCCTATGGAAGGTTTAATGCCTCAAAAATTGAATCTGATGATACGTGCAATCTAAGACCATAGATGATTGCTTCCTGTCCATTGGAATAATGTGAAAACTCCTAAGTGAGAGATTCCTATTCTTGAGCGTAAAGGATACCACCCTGCTTGAACAAAAAACCTTCTCACATTCAAATTTGCATCCACTAGATCATCTCCTTGTGGTTCAATTCATTTTATCTTTCCTCCTCTTTTAGTCATCTTCAGTAATTAATAAGTCTGTCTATTGAACTCTGATAGGTGGAAAGGCTAGAAGAGCTAACCTAATAGGTGTTGTTGTGTTTTCTATGAGATCTTGTCTGAAATCTAAGAATCCCTTCTCAAGTTTCTCAATATAAATTTTCATTCTCCAACAGATAAACTCAAAACTGATAGTCTTCCTTCCTTCTCGATGGTTTAAAACAACTACATTGGTTCACCCTCCCATGAAAGATATTTTCATTATGGTAAGTATCCTAGACCATAGCATGAACCATGTGATAGTCATTATGATCTTCAGTTGGCTACGCAACTTTATGTAATGTTCCCAAATTAGGAACAACTACACTATTGGGAATAATATGAGTTATTACCAATATGGAGCTACATCCATGTACCTCATACATGTGTAAAAACACTTAAAATTCAGTAAAATATGCAGCAGAAACTTTATACAGCATTTTATAAGGCAAAAGGTGGGGAAAAGTGAGGATTTAGGTCCTAAAACGAGTGTATTCAGAGATATGCATGAAAATAAGGTGGGAAAGCAGTTGGATATGATATATAGGGTTATGAGGGACTCCCATGTCGAATTTCAGAAAAAAAGAAAAAAAGAAAAAAGAAAAAAAAACTATGTTAAACAGTTCCTCCTTTCCTAACTAGGTTAGAAAACCTTGATTTCCCAAGACTAGAATTATGCAGAAATTTACTAACACATGTGAGCATGATTTTCTGAAGGGTATGATTGAAATAAGGTTTGAATATTGATAAATAATATCATGGGCATATTCATACACTTTACAGAAGAAGAATGAAAGAATACAGAAGAAATCCTCAAGAAAGAGGTGCTACAACCATGTTAAAAGACTGCATATCCATGACAGTGTTATTTTTAGGGCTGAAGCAGTAGTTTATTGATTCTTAATATCTATATCAGATCTGTACATAAAAATATAGATCCAATACAGATCCATGTACTAGAAAAGTTGATCTATACATTCCCCTTGGGGTTTTGCTCAAAACATGAAGCACCGGAAGTAGATTTGAGATCTAAAACTTCAGATCTGCAGAATGATTCAAAATTTCTGAATAATAAAATTAAATACCAGATCAGATCTGAGACAAACATGGATTGGATGGCCAATCCATGGATCACCACAGTGAGAGTAAGAACCCCAACACCAGAGATCTCTCCTCCAAAACGCTGGCAAAACACCCTGCAGCTGTAGATCTGCAAATAACACTGTCTTAGGGAGAGAGACAGCGTTTTAGATTCTGAAGATGATTTGGCCTGATGCCAAGATGTATATCGGAAGTATATTTAGCAAATGAACTCTTCCAGGAGGTTAAAAGACACACTCACTGAGAAGAGCCACTACTATCATCTAGATCTAAGTAGATCTAGTCTTCCACTTGTTTCAGCTCACAAGACATCTCAACCCTCAACATGAGCAGTGCTGTAATGTAAGGTGAAGCTTGGCCTAAGCCTGATAGTGGACAATTTTAGCACAATTCTCCTCCAAGAGATGCTCAGGGAAGGAGGTGGGATTCCTGAACATGAATGCCCAACAAGGGATGTCTTGTAGACAATTCCTTGTGAAATGATAATCTTCAACAACCCTTTTCCTTGCTGCCCTCCTCTTCCTTTTATAAGATAGGAGTCTTTCCAAACCCTAAAACACCTTGAGTCAATTAACCCTTTTCACATTACAACCTCCTTCTAAAACTGCGTTGTCCCTCAAAGAGGTTCAATGCATCTAGACTGTGCTGTTTGACTTGGTCAAATATGACCCATTCAAATGTGTCTCTCCTCCAACCATGTTCCCAAGAATAAGAACATCTTCAGCATGTGGAATCATGATTAAGATCATGCTAGCTGCCATATATGATAAAGGAGAAGGAAGATGCCTCCTCATGTGCAACCAACACAGTTTTACCCTCAACTGCCATAGAATAGAATATGACTAGTGTTTCCTCCAACACTTGCTTGCTTCCCCATCCTTCTTGCATGCTTGGAGAAGGTGTTTTATGATTGGTGTAAAGTATTCACACCATGGGAAGTGTATCTCCCCTCCAAGATCCTCTAAAGGATGATCATCATCAATAAAGTTCATGGCCTCAAGTGGCCCATGAAGCCCGTCATAAATAGTGCTCCCTCTTGGAGCAAAGCCCTGCAAATGAGTCTAATAAAAATACAAGTATACATCATAAGATTCAATAATATAATATTTTTCATACACTTGTTTAAAATCAGCAAGGTGGCTCATGGATGAGCCTCCTCTCACATTCAATGAATAATGAGGTGTAGATGATAATTCTTCCCAAGAGCTATGTTCCTCCTCATCTAACAAATGGTCCATGCACTTCTTCATATGAGAGTGCACCTCCTCTTTGAAATTCTCCCACATGAATCCATCCAAGATAGTATGATATGCTCCAATGAAACTAGTGGGTTTGGAAAGTAGGATCTCATAGGTTGCATTCAGCAGTTTCTCCTTGAGCTTCGAGCCTTTGACCAAATAAATCTGATCATGGAAATAGACGACTCCTCCAACAACCTTATACCTCCCATCCATTACCTTCCCATCAAGAACCTCACATGTGAAAGGGTCCTTGTTGTACTCCATCAAAACTTGAGAATCCCAATAAGGATATAGGCTCCCCAAGAATGATAATGTTGTAGATGTCTGAAATGCAGCCCCTATCATGTCACGACTCTCCTCTTTGACATTCTTGATGCCAAGGTCACATGTTGGAGTCCCATAAACTTTCTTTTGCTGCCTCCCTTGCAACTGATCTTGCTCAAGACAAGATTGAAGCATGTGGAAATCAAATTCTCGTTGCAAAGTTCTTGTCATCCAATACTTCCTCAATTTGGCCCATGCATGCAAGAGTATTAAGATCCTCTTGTCATGTTCAGAAATATCTTTTGTAAGTGAGAAGACCATGGGCTGACCCAAAGATATGGTTTTTCCATGTATCCTCATATCCATACCATCATAGATTTCTGATCTTTCATTTCTCAGTGCAGATGAATGAATGGAAGATAACAATGTCCTATTCATAAAATTTCTTACGTCTTTTCTGAATTCATGAAAGATCCTCTGTGCTGTGCTTGCTTCTCCCAAGGCTCCTTCATTAGCCAAGTATGAAAATGCTGCCCATAGTTTACAGAACACTTTATTTTTCCTCCTATAAGGAGGTCTTCCTGGTGGAATGCCTCCTTGCAAAGAGGCATCAAGGCATAGAGAAGAATGTGGATGTAGGTGGATAGATTTTCCCCTATCATTGCTGCATGGATTCTCTTGACTTCTTTGGTCTTCCAATCCTTGAAACAGGGAAGGGTATATGCTCTTCTTCTTGAGATGCTCTTCCTCCTCTCTTCCTCCTTCTATCTTCAAAACTTCATCATTTGATAATGATGATGCATGTTGCTCTTGTGTTGTATCAAGATCTCCATGTGTGAGATATTTTAGAACTCCTTGCAAGAGTGCAAGAGTTTCTCTTATTGGAGCAAGTGCTCCATCCTCCTCTTCATGAGATGCTTGAGGTGCTCTTATCATGACTGTGTTATTAGCTCCTTTTTCCCCATCCTCCTCTTCAGTAGTTGAAGTTGCCTCATCCTCAATAAGAGACCTTAGATCTTGGCCCTCTATTGAAGGAGGAATCTTCTTGCCTTCTTTTTGAGAAGGAATCCCTTCATCCAATGGAGATCTTGTCCTTGGAAAGGTGTCAAAAAAGCTTACACCTTCTTCCATGGTTTTCAAAAATGGAGTTGGATTCATAGACCCTTCCAACTCATGCAAAATATTTGTCTAATGTGGTTTGATAGTGCCAACAAAAGATGTTATACATGGAGCTTCATCAAACCTCTCTATCAATCTTACAATAAATCTTGAATAAGTAGGTGTATTTTCATTCTTCAAGGAAAAAGACTCAAATAACCACCAAGCATATGCTTTACCTTCAAAATGCAGCGCTGCTACTTCGATGGCTTCAATCTTTGAAACTTGATGTTGTTGCACAAAGTTGTCTAACTCCTTCACCCAAACCCTTACTAGACATTTAGGTGATCCATCAAAGATAGATATATTGAATCTACCCTTACCATGATGCTCCTCCTTTATGCCTTTGTTCTCCTTGATCTTGCATAACCCTTGGAAGTTCAATTTATCTTTGAATTCCTTGGATTGATCTTCATACTCCTGCAAATACTCTCTAAGAGTCTCCTTCCTGGGTACACCTCCTTTCTTCCTCTTCATGAAGAAACCACTGACAGAACACTGAAGCTTTAGTGATATGGCTGAGTGCACATATCCATGAGATGAGGATTCATAATGTTCGTCATGTATAGATCTTGTAGATCTGATCGGAAGATCTTCTTGCTCTTGAAAATTCCAGGAAGTTTCACTGCTTCTTCTCTCTTCTTCTTGTTCAACCTCCTTGGAGAGTTTCTTACTGGATCTGAAAAGTGAAGAGAGTAAACCCATATTCTTCATCATTCGGATCTCTGTTTATTCTCTTCACTTCTCTGATAGCTTGATCTCATAGGCTGGGCCAGAGATCATGCTCTGATACCACTGTAATGTTCCCAAATTAGGAACAACTACACTATTGGGAATAATATGAATTATTACCAATATGGAGCTACATCCATTTACCTCATGCAGGTGTAAAAACACTTAAAATTCAGTAAAATATGCAGCAGCAACTTTATACAGTGTTTTATAAGGCACAAGGTGGGGAAAAGTGAGGATTTAGGCGCTAAAATGAGTGTATTCAGAGATATGCAGGAAAATAAGGTGGGAAAATGGTTGGATATGATATATATGGTTATGAAGGACTCCCATGTCGAATTTCAGCAAAAAAAAAAAGATTTATTATGTTAAACAGTTCCTCCTTTCCTAGCTAGGCTAGAAAACCCTGATTTCCCAAGACTAGAATTATGCATAAATTTACTGAAGCATGTGAGCGTGATTTTATGAAGGGTATGAATGAAATAAGGTCTGAATATTGATAAATAATATCAGGGGCATAACTCATACACTTTACAGAAGAATAATGTAACAATACAAAAGAAATCCTCAAGAAAGAGGTGCTACAACCATGTTAAAAGACTGCATAACCATGACAACGTTATTTTTAGGGCTGAAGCAGCATTTTATTGATTCTTCAGATATAGATAAGATCTTTACATAAAAATATAGATCCAATATAGATCCATGTACAAGAAAATTTGATCTATACATTCCCCTTGGGGTTTTTCTCAAAACATGAAGCACCAAAAGTAGATCTGAGATCTAAAACTTCAGATCTGCAGAATGATTCAAAATTTATGAATAATACAAGTACATAGCAGATCATATATGAGAAAAACATGGATTTTATGGCCAATCCATGGATCACCATACTGAGAGGAAGAAACCCAACACCAGAGATCTCTCCTCCAAAATGCTGGCAAAACACCTTGCAGCTGTAGATCTACAAATAACGTTGTCTTAGGGAGAGAGATAGTGTTGTAGCTTCTGAAGATGATTTGGCCTAATGCGAAGATGTATATTGGAATTATATTCAGAAAATGAACTCTTCCAGGAGGTTAAAAGGCACACTCATTGAGAAGAGCCACTGCTATCATCTACATCTAAGAAAATCTAGTCTTCCACTTGCTGCAGCTCACAAGACAACTCAACCCTCAACATGAGAAGTGTTGTAATGTAAGGTGAAGCTTGGCCCAAGCTTGATAGTGGACAATTTTAGCACAATTATCCTCCAAGAGCTGCTCAAGGAAGGAGGTGGGATTCCTGAACAGGAATTCCCAACAAGGGATGTCTTGCGGACAATTCCTTGTGAAATGATAATCTTAAACAACCCTTTCCTTGCCGCCCTCCTCTTCCTTTTATAATATAAGAGTCTTGCCAAACCCTAAACCACCTTGAATAACTTAACTCTTTCCACATTACAACCTCCTTCTAGAACTGTGTTGTCCCTCAAAGAGGTTCAATGCATCTAGACTATGCCGTTTGAATTGGTCAAAGATGACCCATTCTTGTGATTTAACCCATTCACACCTGCAGCAGTTTATTTATTCTTGATTTTCAGGATTTTTACATGTCCTCCTTTACAATTTATTCATCAATGCATGAAATGAAAAATAAACAAGGCAAAATTAATATTCCTATTAGCTGCAGCTAATTTAGGAATATTACACTTTAGATGAAATGCTACAGGTGGCTGGAGATGAGCACATTTATGACCGGCAGTCACTATAATATCCAAAAATAGGGAAAATAAGCAGTGTTGGGAATATCTTAAGATATTCCAAAAATAGACTACTTAGAAATGCATTCATAGAAAAACGCATTTTCAGAAATGTAAGCCATAGAAATGAAAATCATCACTTGGAACCATTAGATACATCCATCTATCATCTAATTCCAAGAGGAGATCAGAAATAAATGAGAGTAGGTGAGGTAAACAGACCTCCCACCACCTAGTGTAGCTGAAAAACAGTAAAACCCCAAACATTGCTACTCAGGAATAATACAAAAATGGAACTGTGCAGTCATAAGAGGGTTTCAAATCAGAAAATTAAGAATACAAATGGATCTACTCATATATTAAACAATAATTCTCATAAACTGAGATCTAGTCTCCTTATACAAAATACAAGAGAACCTGGGAAGGGTTTCTTGTCAAACACTCTGCATACAAATGTGATATTCAGAAATTTACTGAATCACCATTGCAAAACTGAAGCATAAGAGTGTAGAAGGATAAAATATGTTTGATCTGATGTATATCCCCCAAGGTCTGCCTCCCATGAAAGGATGAACCTCTCAATCACAAGAAAACATTGCAACGGAGCCACTAGACCATCCTCTGAAGCTGCCTCCAGAAATAACACATTCCCTAGCTGAAACAACACTGGTAATGTTGGGGAAATGAGTGGTCTACTACCAAAGATATGAAATCAGCTCTAGACCTCTCCAAATATGTCTCTCAAGTAAAGGAAACCTTCCTCCAAGGAGAAACTAGCGCAGAAAGAGGGATTCCACTCCCTTCCACTGCTGCACCCTACAACACTGCACAATCACTTGCAAAAACTGTGCTGATGAAGTAGGCTAAATCTTGGACTAAAAACCTGATGTGGAAAATGAATGCAAACTCTCCCAAAAGGCTCCTCAAGGAAAGAGGTGGGATTCCTGCTCGGGAACACCCAGTGCTAAACAACACTGCTACTCTGCTAAACAGCTAGAGGAAGAAAAAGTCAGAGTAGACAAAATAATAATCTAAAAACATGAAACATAATTATGCAATCCCATTACTTAAATAGAACATGAGTTTTCTTGCCCTTGGCCCCACTCAATTAGGTTATCTCCATCCAAAGATTCTGTAATATCCAAAAATTGGGACAGCTTAGCAAGCTTGCACTAAAAACACATTTACAGCCATATATGCAATAAAATAGTGAAATGGACTCTTGGATACTGTATATTGATCAATATACAACTTAAATCCAAGAATAGAGCTGAAACAAATCAAGCTAGGTGGGCTAAACAGACCTCCCACATTAGTGTAGATGAAAATGACTAAAAACTCCATACACTGCTACTCAAAAATAATGCAGAAAAAGGGACTGCGCAGTCTTATGAGGGTTTTAACTCAAAAAAATAGGAGAAAAATAGATCTACTCATATATTTATCAATAATTCTGAAGAGAAAATATCTAGTCTCCTTATACAAAATGCAAGAGAACCCGACAAGGGTTTCTTGTCAAACACTCTGCATACAAAATGTGATATTCAGAAATTTACTGAATAATAATTGCAACACTAAAGTATAAGAGTGTAGAAGGCTGAAAGATGTCTGATTTGATGTAGATTCCTCAAGGGCTTCCTCCCGTGGAAGGATGAACCTCCCAATCACAAGAAAACACTGCAACGGAGCCACTAGACCATGCACTGAATGCTGCCTCCAAAATAACACATTCCCTAGCTTGAAAGTACTGGGAATGTTAGGGAAATGTGTGGTATACTACCATATATCTGAAATAAGCACTAGGACCCTCCAAACAGGTCTCTCAAGTGAAGGAAACATTCCTCCAAAGAGAAACTAGCTCAGAAAGAGGGATTCCAATCCCTTCCACTGCTGCACCCTGCAACACTACACAATCTCCGACAAAACTACGCTGATGAAGTAGGCTGAAGCTTGGACTGAAAACCTAATGTGGAATGGTGAATACAAAATTTTCAATGAGACACCTCAAAGGAAGAGGTGGGATTCCCGCTCGGGAACACCCAGTGCTAAACAACACTGCTACATTGCTAAACAACAAGAGGAAGCAAAAGTCTGAGCAAACAAGAATAATGATCTAAAAAACATCCAGAATAATGCTGCCATCCTCTTCCTTATATAAAACATGAGTGTTCTTGCCCTTGCCCCACCCAATTAGGTCATCTCTATCCAAAGATACATCTCCATCCAAAAATGTGTTATCCTTCCTTGGATTCCTCCTCATCCACAACTGCGCTATTGACTTAGTCAAAGTGGACTGAATCAACTTTATTTTATCCCTGTTCACACATGGAGGTGTTTTATTAAGATAGAAAGAGTGCCCCCTTTTCACACTTGGAGTGTTTTTATCCTCCTTAGGAGACTTATGGGATTTTCTACCCATTTATTCACCGGCTAGAGCTACTGCTAACTCTAATGTTCCATTTAGCTTTGAGGCTAAAATTTTGGAACATTACAGTCCTCCCCTCCAAAATCTTTGCTTTTCCTCAAGAAAATGTATAGGGAGAGAAAAATTCCTCCCCTCTTCCTCATGTGGCCTCCCATCAATAGCTTCCATCACTACATCAAGATAATCTGCAAATAAAATATCATCCAATGTTTCCTCCCAAGTGTGCAAAACCACATGGTCTACATCAATCAAAGGTGGAAAGTGTGAAGGGAAACCTGCTTGTTGTCTCATGGCCTCCACAAAGTAGGAGTGATGACCAACATGGTGAATGAGTGCCTCCTTCACCCATGCTATCATCCAAATGAAGTGAGTCACCCTCCAACATGGTAACTCATGAAGAATCTCCTCCACCTTTGGCTCCTGACATGTAGGTGGGTTGAATAAATGAACATGATAGGCAAGAAGGCCTATCCCATTCCATTAAGGGAATTTTGAGGTCTAAAATGGGCCTCCTAAGGAAAATTTACAATCAAAATTCACTTTATGACAACCAACCACATTTTATAGGATGACATCATCCCTAATGGTTGAGGTGGCATTGTTTGAGTTAAAGGTACTTACTTGTCACATTCTCAATGGTGGATAAACACTCATGGTTAACCATGGTAGTGCTCTAAGCACTTTTAAAGTTAAAGTAAAGTACTCATAATAAATTTCATTTCACACTTTTTGAATAAAAATATATTATTGTCATTTCATATTTCTTGAAAGAAACAATGCATGTCCCTATACATTTATTATATTATATTATATTATTTTTATATAGTATATTAATTACATCTTATTGTAAAATTTAAATAATCTAAATTTTAATTAATAGCATATAATATAATTAAGAATTTATAAATTTATATTTATATTTTATTTTAAGTTATTTAAATACAAAGAAAAAATGCATTAGTTGTTCAATGATAATGACTTTTTCTTGAAAAACTCATTCTTATTTATAGTCACATCAATACAATTTTTTTATTAATTTTATTTTGGTACAAATTTTGAATTGAATTTAACTATAGTTACATGAATTGTGGTGCAAAAAGTGAATTGCAAATTCATAAATATTATTTTATTGGTTTAGCTATTATTTTATTATTTCCTTAGGAGGCCCATTTTAGACCTCAAAATTCCCCTAATGTGTCTTCCTCTCCACTGATGATAAGTGTAGAGGGCATGCTGATCTCGGACTACAACATGATTGCCCTCCAATGGCAAGAAGGAGATTGAGTCTCCAAGGACCCTCCCTCCAAAGTCATAAGTCATGGCAACCCAAACCATTCCATACAAGATGAATGGCACATCATCACCATATGGCATCCAAAATAGAAAATGGCTGAAAGTTATGTGAAAGTTTGGATGATACACATGGTCTCTCTGGTGGATGTAGCGCAGTTCTTTCAACTGTTGATTCAGAGCATCAAGTGGCAAGATGTTCTTCGAAGAGTTTGCAGCTATGCATGTTGGCTCATCTACTATGAAGTAGTAAGTTGCAATGTATACTAGCTATGCACAATAAAATTAATACAATACTTGCCCAAAGTCATGTAGAGAGGGGTTAATAACATTACAAAATTTGGTCCTAAAGTGACCATGAAACCCATAAATAATCTTGCTCTCTTGTGGAGAAATGAACTATTTACATATGGTGAGGAAATACAAATACTCAATAGAGTAATCAACAAGCACATAAATGTATTTCTTACCATGCATCATGTGTGAGCTGAAGGTGAGGTCCATGAGTGACTCCTCCCATGAGAATCTTCCCATAAAAATCTGTAAGAGGATAGGTTGCATACTCCCTTTGGAACACTCCATCAATAGAAACATGCTCTCAAGTGACAGCGTTGTAGGCCTTAGTAACAAGGCTCTTGTCACTCCATGACTTCTCTCTTTGACATTCCACATGCCAAAGTCATCCACCATCATGCTGCTATGTGAGAAGATCTTCTTCTGACATGGAAGCCTCTCATAATCCTCCAATGCTGAAGGGTAGCTTCCTTGCACCATGAATGTGCCTTTCTTCTCTTCAGAAATATCATGAAAAGTATGGGAAGAATGTTGCCAATACTCTCCCAAGTGCAACCACAACAACAACAACTCTTTCTACTTCCTCATCTCCCCCTCATACAAGCCATGGAGTAAGATCATGATGGTCAAATTGTATGATTCCCCAACAAACAATCCAACAATGAAGTGCCTCCTCAAGTTCTCCAAGTGGTTCCCCCTACAAGAAGAGAAAAAGTGTGATGTGGAAATCATGGTTTGCCTATGGTTCCTCCTGAAATTTACAACATATAAAGTGGGGCGAATCATGATCCCAATGGGCATCTTCCATCTCAAGCCCACTCTCCAAATAAATCTCCCCATGAACATAGACATATCAACAATATATGGAAGAAAGGTACCATAACAACAAGTTGCCAAATGACAACCAGAGAGTGAATCATAGTTCCACTCATGGAACCAGCGCAGTGCATCCTTTGCATACATCAAAATAAGAAATAACAAGTGCTTTACCAGCCACTTTTTTGTTTCCACAGTCATCTCACAAGATGAAAACATGAAGTTACAATATGGTGTCAATGGTGCACACCAAGAATCATGTGGCTTCCTCCACAAACCACCAAAAGAATTGCCAAAATCCATGATACAAGTAGCTGCAAGTACATCATAATACAATATGTAAGAAGGAACAACTCTTATTGATACATTATGCTACTCAAATAAGGAAAATAAGTACAATACAAAATGTGAAATTATACCTCCTCCGTCATGTGCTTAAGATCTTGAGCTGAAATGGCTCAACTGGAAATTCTCCCTCACCTCCAAAGAGTAGGGAAGTGGCTGTGACCTCTTCTTCATTACCATATGGGCTATGCATATATCCATATGCTGATATATGTCATGTTGAATGCCCTCCCAAGTGAACTCCTCCATCAAATGGAAATATGCATCAAAGTGCATAGAAGAGAAGTCCTCATGCACTGCATGTAGCAGCTTCTCCTTGATACTAGAAGATCTAGTCAAGAATATTCTGCC
The DNA here is from genome assembly GCA_034641835.2 of Pinus albicaulis. Taxonomy (NCBI): domain Eukaryota; kingdom Viridiplantae; phylum Streptophyta; class Pinopsida; order Pinales; family Pinaceae; genus Pinus; species Pinus albicaulis. The sequence continues at coordinate 96,455,930 of CM076569.1, read as the reverse complement.
ATAGGAATAGATGACGACATCATCCACCATGTATCTATCATCTCCATCTGGGTCATCAAGAATCATGCATGCACCAATATCCTTGGAGTACTCTACCAAGAGCTGAGATCTCCAATAAGGATCAATCCTCCTAAGAGACAGCGCTAGTGATCTAGCATGTGAAGCTCTCCTCATGTTGTTGCCTGCTACTTTGACATCCTCCATGCCAAAGTCTTCCTCCAAACTCTTCACCTCTCCAAAATCCAGTAGTGGTGAATCTAAAGACAAGATGTCTTCCATCAACTCTAGATCAGGTGGCCTCCCAAGTGGAATGCCTCCATGTAGTGAGACATCAATGTCAAGAGTAGACTGTACATATGGTTGGGCAACCTTGCCCCTACCCTTACAGCACAAATCAGTCTACCTCTTCCTTGCATTGGATCTCTGAAATAGAGAAGGGTGTGTGCCTCTCATCAAGTGATGATGCTATTCCTCCCTACCTCCTCCTTCCAGCTGCAATGCTGCACAATCATGTTGCTCACTAATTGTGCTTGGACCTCCATGTATGAGATCCTGGGGACTTCCTTCCAAAGATGCAAGAATCCCTCCTATTGGATCATGTGCTCCTCCTTCCTCTACATGAGGCATTGGATGTGCTCTAGATGTGACAACGTTTTTGCCCTCATCTTCATCAATGTGTATGGGAAACATCTCAACAGTTGGATCCTCCCGTGAAAATGAGATCCCCATGCCCTCTTATTCAAGAATATTAACTGGAGGTCTTTCTTCTGGCAATGTGTAATGCAAGATGTCAGCTTATCTCATGGTTTTCTGTAGTGGGGTTTCCTCGATCACATGCAAGGGTTTTGTTCTCTCAAGTTTTCCTTGCTCATGTGCCTTAGGGAGTTTTTCACCAAACCTTCCCATCAAAGTTTCTATGAATCTTGCATAAGAGGAAGTGTTTTCATTCTTTAAAGAACAAGATTCAAAAATCCACCATGCATGAGCCTTACCTTTGAAATGCAGCACTGCAACTATGATGGCTTCTCCTCCGGAAATATGGTGCAGATGCAAATAGGAGTCTAGCTTCTTCACCAAAGCTCCAGCTGAACATGTAGGTGATCCGGAAAAAGTAGATAGAAGAAATATATCTGCATCCTTCTGCTTGCTCTTCTCCACCTGGATCTTGAGAAACTATTGGAAAGCAGTATGATCTCTAAACCTCTCAGTTTGAAATTCATATTCATGCAAAAAATCACTAAGAGTTCTCCTATTAAGCATTCTTCCTCCTTCCATCCATCTCAAGATAGCTTTGGGAACTTGACTGTGCTATGCATCATGGAGTGTAGCTGCATGCTCACACTCACCATGTGAAAATCTAGATTCTACTCTAGATCCAACTCTCTTTGGAGATCCCATCTCCAATCTCATTCTCTTCAGCTCTCCTTGAAAGCTTTGCATAGATTTTGGAAGAAGCTTTGTAAGATTGTCTTCCTTTCTCCCTTAACATACTGAAGCTCTCTAAATTCTGTCCATCTCTCCTTCCTATGAAATTTAATGGCCTAATATCCACAAGCCGAGGCAAGACTAATGCTTTGATACCACTGTAATATCCCAAAATCGGGACAGCTTAGAAAGCTTGCACTAAAAATGTATTTCCAGCCATATATGCAATAAAATAGTGAAATGGACTCTTGGATCCTATATAGTAATAAATATAAAACCTCAATTCAATAATAGAGCTCAAACAAATCAAACTAGGTGGCCTAAACATACCTCCCACACTAGTGTAGCTGAAAATGACTAAAAACCCCAGACATTGCTACTTAGAAATAATGCAGAAAAAGGGACTGCGCAGAATTATGAGGGTTTTAACTCAAAAAAATAGGAGAAAAATATATCTACTCATATATTGGTCAATAATGCTGAAGAACAGAGATCTAGTCTCCTTACACAAAATGCAAGAGAACCCGACAAGGGTTTCTTATCAAACACTCTACATACAAAATGTGATATTCAGAAATTTACCGAATAATCACTGCAACACTGAAGAATAAGAGTGTATAAGGCTGAAATATGTCTGATCTGATGTATATCCCTTAAGGGCTTCCTCCCATGGAAGGATGAACCTCCCAATCACAAGAAAACACTGCAATGGAGCCACTAGACCATGCACTGAATGTTGCCTCCAAAATCATGCATTCCCTAGCTTGAAAACACTGGGAATGTTAGGGAAATGTGTGGTCTACTACCACAGATCTAAAATAAGCACTAGGACCCTCCAAACAGGTCTCTCAAGTGAAGGAAACCTTCCTCCAAATAGAAGCTAGCTCAAAAAGAGGGATTCCAATCCCTTCCACTGCTGCACCCTGCGACACTACACAATCTCCGGAAAAACTGCCCTGATGAATTAGGCTGAATTGGCCTGAAAACCTGATGTGGAATGATGAATACAAACTCTTCAATGAGACTCCTCAAAGGAAGAGGTGGGATTCCCGCTCGAGAACACCTGGTGCTAAACAACACTTCTACCTTGCTAAACAACAAGCGGAAGCAAAAGTCTGAGCAGACAAGAATAATGATCTAAAAAACATCTAGAATAATGCTTCCATCCTCTTCCTTATATAAAAAATGAGTTTTATTGCCCTTGGCCCCACTCAATTAGGTCATCTCTATCCAAAGATACATCTCCCTCCAAAACTGCGTTATCCTTCCTTGGATTCCTCCTCCTCCACAACTGCGTTGTTGACTTAGTCAAAGTGGACTGAATCAACTTGATTTTATCCCTGTTCACACATGGCGGTGTTTTATTAAGCTAGAAAGAGTGCCCCCTTTTCACACTTGGAGTGTTTTTATCCTCCTTAGGAGACTTATGGGCTTTTCTACCCATTTATTCACTGGCTAGAGCTGCTGCTAACCCTAATGTTCCATTTAGCTTTGAGGCTAAAATTTTGGAACATTACAAATTAATATCCCTCCAAAATTGTGTTATTCCTCCTTTGATTCCTCCTCCACAACTGCGCTGTTGACTTAGTCAAAGTGGACTGAACCAACTTGATATTATCCTTGTTCACACATGGAGGTGTTTTATTAAGCTGTAAAGAGTGTCCCCTTTCATACTTGGAGTTTTTTTATTCCTCCTTAGGAGACTTATGGGATTTTATACCCATTTATTCACCGGTTAGAGATGTTGCTAACTCTAATGTTCCATTTAGCTTTGAGGCTAAAATTTGGGAACATTATAGTCCTCCCCTCCAAAATCTTTGCTTGTCCTCAAGAAAATGTATAGGGAGAGCAAGATTTATCCCCTCCTCCTCTTGTGTCCTCCCATCAATAGCCTCCACCACTGCATCAAGATAATCTGTAATAAAACTATCATCTAATGTTTCCTCCCAAGTGTGAAAAACCAAATGGTCTACATCAATCAAAGGTGGAAAGTGTGAATGGAAACCTGCTTGTTTTCCTATGGCCTCCAAAAAGTAGGATTGATGACAAACATGGTGAATGAGTGCCTCTCTCACCCATGATATCATCCAAATGAAATGAGCCATCCTAGGTAGCTCATCAAAAGAATCATCAACCCCAGTTCTGTACAATGTGTTGGGGTTGCATGGAGAGATTGGATTCTACCATCCAAATGATTCCTCTCTCCATTTATGATAAACATGGGGCTGCCTCTATCCTTGGGCTGAAATAACATGGCCTCCAAGAATGGCCCAAGTTCCCCCATCAAACAATTCAGCCATGAAGTGACTCCTCAAGTTCTTCAAGTGGTTCTTCCCACAAGAAGGGAAAAAATATGATGTGGCAATCATGGTTTGCCCATGGTTCCTCCTGAAATGTACAAAATGTGAAGTGGGGAGAATCATGCTCCCAATGGGCATCTTCAATCTCAAGTCCACTCTCCAAAAAAAACTTCCCATGAGCATAAACATATCAACAATACATGGAAGCAAAGTACAATGAAAACAAGTTGCCAAATGACAACCAGAGAGTGAATCATAGTTCCACTCATGGAACCAGCGCAGTGCATCCTTTGCCTGCATCAAAATAAGAAATAACAAGTGCTTTACCAGCCACTTGTTTGCTGCCACAGTCATCTCATAAGATGGAAACATGAAGTTACAATATGGTGCCAATGGTGTACACCAAGAAACATGTGGCTTCCCCCACAAACCACCAAAAAGATAGCCAAAACCAATGCTATAAGTAGTTTCAAGTTCATCATCATACAATATGCAAGAAGAGATCATTCTTCTTGATACATCGTGCTGCTCAAACAAGGAAAATAAGTACAATACAAAATGTGAAATTATACCTCCTCCATCATGTACTTGAGATATTGAGTTGAAATGGCTCAACTGGAATCTACCCCTCACCTCCAATGAGTAGGGAAGTGGTTGTGGCCTCCTATCTATCACCATCCGGGCTATGCATCTCTCCCTACGCTGAAATATGTTATGCTGGATGCCCTCCCAAGTGAACTCCTCTGCCAAAGAAAGGTATGCATGATAATTCATGGAAAGGAAGTCCTCATGTGCTGCAAGTAGCAACTTATCCCTGAGACTAGAAGCTCTAGTCAAGAAGACTCTGCCATGTGAATAGATGACCACATCATCCACCATATACTCATCATCTCAATCTAGGTCATCGAGAATCATGCATGCACCAAGATCCTTGGAATACTCTACTAAGAGCTAAGATCTCCAATAAGGATCAATCCTCTGAAGTGACAGTGCTGGTGATCTGGCATGTGAAGCTCTCCTCATGCTACTGCCTGCTACTTTGACATCCCCCATGCCAAAGTTCTCCTCCAAAATTTCCGCCTCTCCAAAGTCCAAGAGTGGTGAATCCAAAGACAAGATGTCTTCGATCAACTCTAGATCAGGCGGCCTCCCAGGAGGAATGCCTCCATGTAGTGAGAAATCAATGTCAAGAGTAGACTGCACATATGGTTGGGCAACCTTGCCCATGCCCTTACAGTGAAAATCAGTCTACCTCTTCCTTACATTAGCTTTCTAAAATAGAGAAGGGTGTGTGCCTCTCATAAAGTGATGCTGCTCTTCCTCCCTACCTCCTCCTTCCAGTTGCAATGTTGCACAACATGCTGCTCACTGATTGTGCTTGGACCTCCATGTATGAGATCCTAGGGAACTTCTTGCAAGGATACAAGAATCCCTCCTATTGGAGCATGTGCTCCTCCTCCCTCTGCATGAGGTACTGGATGTGCTCTAGATGTGACAATGCTATTGCCCTCAACTCCATCAATGTGTGTGGGAAACATCTCAACAATTGGATCCTCCTATGAAAAGGAGATCCCCATGCCCTCTTGTTTAGGAATATTGACTAGAGGTCTTGCCTCTAGCAATGCATAATGCAAGATGTCAGCTTCTCCCATGGTTTTCTGAAGTGGAGTTTCCCCCATCACATGCAAGGTTTTTATTCTCTCAAGTTTTTCTTGCTCATGTGTCTTATGAAGTTTCCCACCAAACCTTCCAACCAATGTTTCAATGAATCTTGCATAAGATGAAGTGTTTGCATTTTTTAAAGAACAAGATTAAAAAATCCACCATGCATGGGCCTTACCTCTGAAATGCAGCGCTGCAACTCTGATGGCTTCATCTTCAGAAATATGGTGCTGCTGAAAATAGGAGTCTAACTCCTTCACTCAAGCTCTCGCTGAACATGTAGGTGAGCCTTCAAAAGTAGATAGAAGAAATCTATCTGCATCCTGCTGCTTGCTCTCCTCCACTTGGATCTTGAAAAACCCCTAGAAATCAATATGATCTCTAAACCTCTCAGTTTTAGATTCATACTCCTGCAACAGATCACTAAGAGTCCTCCTCTTAGGCATCCTTCCTCCTTTCATCCATCTCAAGATAGATCTGGGCACTTGACTGCATTGTGCATCATGGTGTGTAGCTGCATGCTCACACTCACTATGTGAAAATATATATTCAGATCTAGATCCAACTTAATTTGGAGATCCCATCTCCATTCTTATCCTCTTCAGCTCTCCTTGAAATCTCTGCATAGATCTTGGAAGAAGCTTTGTAAGCTTGTCTTCCTTCCTTCTTTCACATAATGGAGCCTTCTCCTTTTTGTCCATCTCTCCTGAAAGTATAATGGCCTGAGATCCATAGGCTGAGCCAATATTGAAGCTTTGATACCACTGTAATATCCCAAAATAGGGAAAATAAGCAATGTTGGTAATATCTTAAGAAATTCCAAAAATAGACTGCGCATCAATGCATTCACAGAAAAACACATTTTCAGAAATGTAATCCATAGGAATTAAAATAATCACTTGGAATCATTATATACATCCATATATCATCTAATTCCAAGAGGAGATCAAAAATAAATGAAACTAGGTGAGGTAAACAGACCTCCCACCACCTAGTGTAGCTGAAAAACACTAAAACCCAAACACTGCTACTCAAGAATAATACACAAATGGAACTACGCAGTCATAAGAGAGTTTCAAATAAAAAAATTAAGAATACAAATAGATCTGCTCATATATTAAACAATAATTCTCATAAACTGAGATCTAGTCTCCTTATACAAAATACAAGAGAACCCGGGAAGGGTTTCTTGTCAAACAATATGCATACAAATGTGATATTCAAAAATTTACTAAATCACCACTACAACATTGAAGCATAAGAGTGTAGAAGGATAAAATATGTCTGATCTGATGTAGATCCCCCAAGGGCTTCCTCCCATGAAAGGATGAACCTCTCAATCACAAGAAAACACTGCAACAGAGCCACTAGACCATCCTTTGAAGTTTCCTCCAAAAATAATGCATTCCCTAGTGGGAACAATGTTGGGAATGTTGGGGAAATGATTGGTCTCCTACCGCATATCTGAAATCATCTCTATACCTCTCCAAAAATGTCTCTCAAGTAAAGGAAACCTTCTTGCAAGGAGAAACTAGCTCAGAAAGAGGGATTCCACTCCCTTCCACTGTTGCACCCTGCAACACTGCACAATCACCTGCAGAAACTCCACTGATGAAGGAGGCTGAAGCTTGGCCTAAAAACCTGATGTGGAAAATGAATTCAAACTCTCCCAAGAGGATCCTCAAGGAAAGAGGTGGGATTCCTGCTCGGGAACACCCAGTGCTAAACATCACTACTACTTTGCTAAACAGCAAGAGTAAGCAAAAGTCTGAGCAGACAAAATAATAATCTAAAAACATGAAAAATAATGTTTCCATCCCCTTCCTTAAATAAAACATGAGTTTTCTTGCCCTTGGCCCCACTCAATTAGGTCATCTCCATCCAAAGATTCATCTCCCTCCGAAACTGCGTTATTCCTCCTTTGATTTCTCCTCCTCCACAACTGTGTTGTTGACTTAGTCAAAGTGGACTGAACCAACTTGATATTATCCTTGTTCACACATGGAGGTGTTTTATTAAGCTGTAAAGAGTGTCCCCTTTCATACTTGGAGTGTTTTTATTCCTCCTTAGGAGACTTATGGGCTTTTCTACCCATTTATTCACCGGTTAGAGATGCTGCTAACTCTAATGTTCCATTTAGCTTTCAAGCTAAAATTTGGGAACATTACAATCACCTCCACTGTATGCTAATTATTGAACTAAATTTCTAGCAACGTATATGCGTGATGAACCAAATGGTCATCGCATTAAGGCTGCGGATACACGATCTTTTCCAACAAAAATCACATACTTTGACATATGAATGAGGTGACTCAGTTGATAGATAGGACAAAACAACGCCTAGTTGTGTTAATTGTGGATTGACACCCTGATATTCTACACGTATTACCATGAATCTAATATTAACATTACTGACCGTAAAACCTACCTATCACATGACTTAAATCATGCATAAATATTTAAAACATATTTTAAAACAAGAACATGTGGCTTGACACAAAGCAGATGCGCTTTTCTTTTATTTTTTTTAAAACAGGGGAAGTCACCGGAATTTCCATTAGCATCGAATTAAAGAAAATTAGACACAAAACAAAATTAAACATATTGTTAAAATAGACTCATGACTTAGCAAAGAACTATGCTAATAGATCCAACCTTTCTTTGCTTGATCCTTTCTTTCCTTTGCTTTCATTTTCCTTCCTTTGCTTTCCTTGACATTCCTTTGCTAGCTTACTTTCCTTCTCCTCTTGGTTCTCTTCTCCTCTCAGAGAATAATTCCAAAAAAAAATTGAAAAAAGGTCGTGAACTAATCCTCATAAGCATTTTTATCAATGAGGCCTCTATTTCTTCATTTTCCCTCTATTTTCCTTCAATTTCCCTCTCATGCAAATTTGTGACCTTTCATCTCCCTTTTCTCCTAATTCCCTTTATTGTCATAAATAAATTCCAATAATTTCCTCTTTGACTTTCCAAATCCTTTGCCAATTTCCTTAGCCATAATAAACCAAATGAACACCCACTAGGATGTTTTCCCCAACATTCAACTTGGAATATGTGTCCCATGATCTTGGTCTTATTTTTCCTTTATTAAATTTATTACATGAAATTTTAACCTAGGGATGCTACACCAATTTCCTCAGGATTTGTGCAAGGAAATAGAATCTCAGTTGGGGGAATAAGTTGGGGGAATAAATTGACGAAGTCTGGGCCAAATATTCTCATTGAGCAGAGAGAAAAATTATTCTTTTGTAGGTTGAGCTCAGAGTTGAATCTAGCAATTGTAATAGATTCTCTATTCATATGATAAATGCAAGCAGGCTTAAGGGGTTTTTACCAGTTGGTTTCCCCTAGATACATTTGTGTACTTGTGTATGTGATTGATGTATGTTTGTGAATGTTGCTCTAAATTATGAATTAATTTCTGTAGAGCAGTAGAATAGAATTGTGTCTCTAGATTTAGATTAAATTTCTTGAGCAGTTTCAATTCTATCACCAATTTCTACAATATTTATTTAAAGTGGTAGGCCTCAATGTCTAAGGAATGAATGCAATGAAATTTGAGTTTACAGCACCAGATATTTTACGCTCTCGCCTTGACTCTTCAATGAAAATTAACAAATTAGAGCCCATGATATCCAAAGAATGTATAAATATTCAAACTATCTATAAGGGCTCATGATTTTGATTCATCCAGGATAGATACCTCATGTAGATTCAAACTTTCCACAAAATTTGAGGATTTAGCAATGGGAATTTTCTGCCCTAGCAGAGTCGACTTAAATCTCCCCCTATGTTTCTTACAAATAGTGACATTCATAGGTGAATTAGGAAAAATAGTAAGAAATTCCAGGGAACCAATTACCTTGTGGATAGTAAGAGGTTGCAAATCCATAGACGAGTTATAGCAAATAAATTCTATGTCACTAACAAACGAGTTAGTGGGGGGAGGGAACCCATGATATGATCCAAAATGAAAGTGTGGAACATATTGAGGCTGAGAATAAATGTCATTTAGTTTGGGATCAACATGTTTTATCCCCCCTACATGGATCATGGGATCCATAGGATTCAAAGTAGAGGGGTAAGGCACTAATTGTGGGAGAGATTTGAAAAGTGTAGATATACAATCAGAGCCAGATCTAACAACCAGATTTTTATAAGGGGGAAGATAAGAAATAGTAATTTTTTCACATAACCTATTATGCAAATCCAAATGAACATTTTTTGGAACACATCCATTTGAAACAGAAGGGGAAAAGGAGGGTAAGAATCGAGAGTAGTTCCCAAGGATGTATTTGGAACCACAAATATGAACTGATATGAAATCGCTTCCACCCGAGTAGAATAAAACCCATGTTTATTCCACATTGAATCCTTTTACCGATGGACTGAAGCATAACCCACAAAACACCGAGGACATTCCATGGCCAAATGTCCATTCTAGTGGCATCCTGGGAAACGAAAAAATAATTCCCCAATAATCAATTCTCTATTGAAAATAATAAGACCCCAAAAAAAATTCCAATTCAACCAATAAACCTCCTAAAAAATCCAATTCAGCCAAGACCCAAGTGATGCACCTATCTATAACACATAATCCACTTTCATATGGATATAGAAACTTTCTAATCAGATCCCCAATTGCAGTTATGGCTTGTCGTATCCACAACTATAGAGTTAAACCCAATAGTTTTACCAAAATAAAATGACTACAAGGAACCTTGATAAGTTTGTTTAAACCCACATACCAGTGAAGCATATTTAAAAATCAACGAACACATACCCATGGAATCTACACAATTATTTTGGCGTTATCTTGGTTCAGAAAATGAAAACAAAATTGTTTGTTCATCAACATGTTGATTTTTGGCTTATCTTTCAAAATCAGAACCCATTTTGTTTCCACCCATGCCCTCATCCTTTACCCATCCATCTGTGCAAATTCTCAGTGGCCAATGAGCACCCTCTTTTGGAGACTTGGAAACTTGTCCCAATAAATATCTGAGCCAAAATGGAGTTATTTGTAGAAATTTTAATACAATTATGTATTTCCTGGATTCTCCTGATCTACCAATTATATGCCACTATTAAATACAGAATCCTTCTACTTAAATATTTGTAGAAATTTAATTTCCAATTGCAAACACATGAAGAAAGATCAATCACACATAGCACATATGCTTTTACCAGGAAAGCATAAAGCTAAAAACCCCACTATCATATATTATGTATATATCATGGATCATGAAAAAATATCATACAAAACTCTAATCCAAGAGCTCTCAGTACAATATACAATCGTCTCACACTGTCATACAAAAATTGGCAAATACATGCGCCAATTTATTGCCTCTTGACAACCTGCCTCCACTGCGCAATCCCTGTTGATCACAATCCTTGAATGAATGAGATACTTCCTTGCCTTGACTATGCAAACCTCATTGGCATCTCCAATGCGTGTGTGGTTGCATGATTCCACCCACTAATGTCACAACAGATAGTAAAACTGTCCCTTTCACCTATCTCTCAACCGGGTCTCCACTGGATCTCAACAAGATCTCAACAAGAGAGGGATTATACTTCACCTAGATCTTGCCTATATGGTATTCGAATTTTCTCCTAGTGAGCACCTTCGTTAGAATATCTGCATCATGATCCTCCGTAGGAATTTACTAAAGCAACATGATCTTCCGTTGCACCTAATATCTGATATGATGATACCAGATATCTATATGCTTAGATATATCATGAAACATAGGATTAATCGATATACTAATGCAACTCTGATTATCACAATGAATCACGGTAGGATCTAAATGAGAACCAAATTGTAATATCCCCAAATTGGGAACTGCTAGCAAGGCATGACTGGAAAACGCATTTTCCAGTAATGTTTGCTACAGTAATGAAAACCAGTACTTGGGTCCCTTTGATCTGAGTATCTAAGTCCTAAATCCAAGAGGGAATCAAAAATAAATCCTCCTAGGTGGGTTAAACAGATCTCCCACACCTTGTTGGCTTAAGAAATGCCTCAAAGAGAGACTATAACAATAACAAAGAATTTTGCTTAGGAAATAACTTAGTTTCTGCAGAGTAGTTATAGGAGGCTCATAAAATATGTTTCAGTAGTATTCACAGCAGCAAATAATTTTTACAATTCAGTCCATCAAGTACATAGCTGAAAATACAAGGCAAAGACAAAATAAATCTCCTCAAAAGAGGGCTACAACCATATGCTTGACAAAAAGCTGCCTTAACAACGTTATTCTTATTGAGCTGCATTGTTGTATGTTACATGTCAGATCTAGAGCAGATCTGTGTATATAATTTCAGATCTATATCATATCCATGCACTAGAAGAGCTCCTCTTTCAGATCCCCTTGGAATTTAGGGATTTACACCAAGCATGAACAGTAGATCTGAGATCTAAGAAATCAGATCTGCAGAAATATTCAGAAAGGCTAAAGCATTCATATTATGCAGATTAGATATGAAAAGTACAATGTATAGATCTCCTCCCACAGATATCCAAGGTGAAGAGTGGATCCTCAACACTCCAAACCCAGTTCTCCACTTGATGCACCCAAACTCCCTACAACACCTCCTATAGGAATAATGCAAATCTGGAGTAGAAACTACGTTGTAGGGGTTAGGCAGCTGATGGCCTCATCCCAAGATCAGAAACTAAGGCTCAAGCACTCCAATACACTTCCTCCAACAGAGTAGAGGCCTCCTCCATTGACAAAGAGCACTGAAATGACTTAGATCTAAAGAGATATCATCTCCATGAAAATAACGCAGTCTCTCAAGGGAGACTATGCTAAATCTTCATTAACTGAGTTGGCCTGATGCCAAGATGAAAAACTGAAGCTCAGCAATGGATGCACTCTTCCAGGAGGTTAAAATACACACTCACTGATAAGAGGCTCCAATATAAGCTAGATCCTTGTAGATCTAGATTTCCACTTGCTGCAGCTCACATAGACAACCCAATCCTAAGCAAAACTGTGTTGTAGATGTAAGATGAGGCTTGGCCAAATGCCAGATAGTGGACTAGAAAAAAAAGGTTCCTCCAAGAGCTTCTCAAGGAAGTAGGTGGGAGTTCCTAAACAGGAAACCCCAACAGAGGTGTGTCTCAACAGACAAAACCTTCAGAAAATAATAACATCAACAACCTTCTCTTGTTTTCCTCCTCCTTCTTTTATAGGATGAAACCCTTGTCAAACCCTAAACCACCTCAATGAGTTAACCCCTTTCACTTGTGGAGCCTCCATCTAGAACTGCATTGTATATCCATGAGGTTCATTGCACCTAGACTACGCTGTTGATTTGGTCAAGGTTAACCCAGTCTTGTGATTTAAATCCATTCACACCTACAAAATTTTATTTGCATAGCCCAGATATGTCTCTGTTCACATAGGCATTGATTTATTTATGGTTTTTAGGAGTTTTACATGTCCTCCTTTACAATTTATTTCTTAATCATGAAATGAAGAATAAAATAAGACAAAATAATATATTCCCATTAGCTTGGGCTAAATGGGAATATTACAGTCCTCCCCTCCAAAATGTTGCAAAATTTCTCCTCCATTGGTGACATCATCAAATATTAAGCTTTCTAAATAAGTTGAGTGTTCACCAATCCATCCTCCCATGAGTTGTATCTCCAAGATCATTATGATATTTTCATGATCCATCCCATAAGGTGTCAAGAATGCCATTGAAACAAACATGGCTGAACCCCTGCTCTCCATAAAATATGTAGCAAAGCATACAAAGAGAGCCTCCATCCCATGTGGTACACACATGCCTCTTATCCTCCCTCTGAACAATCCCAAAAATAAAAAAATTACATCATCCATGTATGGAAACAAAACTACAAATACATAAACAGGAATTGGAACATGAGGAGGTGGATCATAATCCCATATATGATACCAGCATAGGGGATATCCTACCTACATCAGATCAAGATGTGGTAAGTGGTTTTCCCACCACTTACTTGCAGCCCATGCCATCTCACTGTAACTGAATGTGTGAGATATGTTTGGTGCCTTAGGAAAGCACCCATCATGAAATAAGATTCCCCTTTGTCCACCAAGGGAGTGGCCAAGTACAGCAATGGTTGTGGCCCCATATCTGCCATGAGATTGACAAAATATAACACTCCTTCTTGGAGTCATGGCTTGCAAAAACATGGTGTAAGGATGAATGAAGTCAGAATAGAAAGTACATGTATTAAGAGCATGTTATCCACCAACAATTCTCCTCCCATCAATGGAGTGGTGCATAGATCTACTCTCTCCTTCAAGGGGATGAAGAGAGGGCTGATTTAATTCTCCCTTAGAGTCATATTGCTGCTCCAACTCCAAAGAATCCATGCATGTATGGAGATCCTTGGAATATTCCACTAGCTGTTGGAATTCCCAATAGGGATCTACTGTGCCCAACAATGACAGCGCTGACAGTGTGTCTTCTGAAGTATCTGTCATGTTTTTGTTCTCCTCCTTGACATTTCCCATGCCAAGGGTACAAGGTGGAAGGTTTCCAACCCTTCCTTGCTGCCCTCCTTGCTTATGCACATGCTCAAGAGAAGAGGGAAGCCCTTGGGTGTTAGTCTCCCATGGGAGGTTATAATTGTCCAAGACCTCTTTGCCTTTACCAATGCATGCATGTGAGACCACCATCTCTCTTTATGTATGGAAGGGTGTCCTTCAAGAAAGTATGTCTTCTGATCAAAGTCTTGTCTCTCATGCTTCATGATGGTGCCATTCTTTCTTTTTGCAGCATACCTTCTCAACGCAATTTGAGAGGTGAGAATGGATAACGATGTCAAATGAAAAATGCCTTTCCTTTTTCTTTATTTCCCCCACACTCTCAACAATGTAGCATGGTGTACTAGTACTCCCTCCTCCCTTGGATCTATGAAAGGAAAATCAATGTATGAGACATCTTCCATCAAATATGATTCAGGTGGTTTTCCAGATGGTACACCACCGGATAATGATGTCTCATGGTTCATCCCCATGTAAACAACAGATGGGAACATATCATGACTGCTTCCACTACGCAAATCCATCTCTAATTGCTATGTGGAAGTACCATGAAACTTGGAGACCCCTCTTAATGGTGTAAGAGTGCCTCTGATTGGAGCCCTTGCCCCATTTTCAGATAGTGGATCATTTTTGTGACCCCTCCTTTGTTTTGTCTCATTGCCTTTTAGCAAAGGCACATGTTTCTCATGTCCTCTATATGGAAGAAACTTTGGAATTCCTTGCAAGGGTGCAAGAATCACCCTAAGGGAAGCCATTGCTTCATCTCCCTCCCCTCTTGAAAATAGATCTCCTCCTGATTGCACAGTACCGAAGGATCTCCTTTTCTCTTTCTCTCCCTTCTCCCTATTAGTGGAGAATGCTTCATCATCAAGAGATCCTTTGCCTTGACTTCTTAGTGAGGGAGGAATGCTCAAGTCTTCCTTTTGGGCAAAGAGATCTTGCTGCATTGGGGCCTTTTCCTCTGGTACAAAGTGAAGCAAACTTTCAACCCCTTCAACAATGTTTAGGATTGGAGTTGGCTCCATGGAATCTTCCAACTCATGCAAAGATTCAAATTTCTTGGGCTTGATCTGCTCCCCCCAAGAAGTCTCAAAACGTCTCTCATCAAATCTTTCCACTAGTATCCTAGTGAATCTTGCATAAGAGGAGATGTTCCTCCCTTTCAAGGAAGAAGACTCAAACAGCCACCAAGCATAAGCCTTCCCTTGAAGATGCATCACTGCTACTCTCAAGGCTTCTTCTTCTGATACTTGATGTAGCTGAAAATATTTGCCAATCTTCTTTACCCAAGACTTGGCTAAGTCTTTAGGTGATCCATTAAATGTAGGTAGAGAGAATCTACCCAAAGTGTGTTGCATGCACCCTATCCTCCCACTGTAGCTGCAAGACCTTCCTTCTTTGATTTGAGAGCTCTATGAAATTGATATTCTCTTTGAATCTCTCTGATTGAGATTTATATTCTTGGATACATTCACCAAGAGATCCCTCCTTGGGTGTTTCTCCTCTTCCTCCTTCCTTTGGCAAGGAAGTAGGTGTGCTACCATGTTGTGGACCAGGTTGTGTAGCTGAATTCTCACACACATCATATGAAGTAGTGGGGCTATCCTCTTGTGCAAACCTCATCAATAGATCTGCTGATATTCCATTCCTTACTCCCCTAATTTCTCCCTCAAGCTCATGCAAAGCTTGAGAAATAATGTTAGAGAACTCTACCCCTTTTATTCTTCCATACAAAGGGGTTTCAATGGTGTAATCATTTTTCTTCTATCTCCTTCCATGATACCTCTGCTCTCTGTAATCGAGAGGTTCTCATCCCTCTAAAAACATATTGGCTCCAAGAATTCACAA
The DNA here is from genome assembly GCA_034641835.2 of Pinus albicaulis. Lineage (NCBI taxonomy): Eukaryota > Viridiplantae > Streptophyta > Pinopsida > Pinales > Pinaceae > Pinus > Pinus albicaulis. Next base: position 96,440,140 of record CM076569.1, on the reverse strand, counting down.
GCTGTGCTAGAGATCTTGCTTTGATACCACTGTAATATCCCTAAATTGGGAACTGCTAGCAAGGCATGACTGGAAAACATATTTTCCAATAATGGCTACTACATTAATGAAAACTAGCACTTGGATCCCTTATATCTGAGTATCTAAGTCCTAAATCCAAGAGGGAATAAAAAATAAATCCTCCTAGGTGGGTGAAACAGATCTCCCACACCTAGTTGTCTTAAGAAATGCCTCAAAGAGAGACTACAACAATAACAAAGAATTCTGCTTAGGAAATAACACAATTTCTACAGAGTAGTGATAGGAGGCTCATAAAAGATGTTTCAGTAGTATTCACAATAGAAAATAAGTTTTAAAATTCAGTCCATCAAGTACATAGCTGAAAATACAAGGCAAAGACAGAAGAAATCTCCTCAAAATAGGGCTACAACCATATGCTTGACAAAAATCTGCCTTGACAGCATTATTCTTATTGAGCTGCACTGCTGTATGTTACATGTCAAATATAGAGTAGATCTGTGTATATAATGTCAGATCTATATCAGATCAAAGCACTAGAAGAGCTCCTCTTTTAGATCCCCTTGGAATTTTTGGATTTACACCAAGCACGAATAGTAGATCTGAGATCTAAGAAAGAAAATCTGCAGAAATATTCAGAAAGGCTGAAGCATTCATATTATGCAGATCAGATCTGAAAATTACAATGTATAGATCTCCAAGGTGAAGAGTGGATCCTCAACACTCCAAACCCAGTTCTCCACTTGATGCACCCAAAATCCCTGCAACACCTCCTACAGGAATAACGCAGATTTGGAGTAGAAACTGCGCTGTAGGGGTTAGACAGTTGATGGCCCCATGCCAAGATCATAAAATGAGGCTCAGACACTCCAAAACACTTCCTCCAATAGAGTAGAGGCCTCCTCCATTGACAAAGAGCACTGAAATGAATTAGATCTGAAGAGATCTGATCTCCATGAAAATAATGCAGTTTCTCAAGGGAGACTGTGCTGCAGGTTGATTAAATGAGTTGGCCTAATGCCAAGATGCAAAACTGAAGCTCAACAATGGATGCACTCTTCCAGGAGGTTAAAAGACACTCTCACTGAGAAGAGGCTCCAATAAAAGCTAGATCCTTGCAGATCTAGAGTTCCACTTGCTGCAGATCAAATAGACAACCCAATCCTAAGCAAAACTATGTTGTAGATGCAAGATGAGGCTTGGAAAAATGCCAAATAGTGGACTAGAAAAACAAGTCTCCTCCAAGAGCTGCTCAAGGAAGGAGGTGGGAGTTCCTAAACAGGAAACCCCAACAGAGGTGTGTCTCAACATACAAAACCTTCAGAAAATAATAACATCAACAACCTTCTCTTATTGTGCTCATTTTTTTATAGGATGAAACCCTTGTCAAACCCTAAACCACCTCAATGAGTTAACCCCTTTCACATGTGGAACCTCGATCTAGAACTGTGTTGTATATCCATGAGCTTCATTGCACCTGGAATGCACTATTGATTTGGTCAAGGTTGCCCCAGTCTTGTGATTTAAATCCATTCACACCTGCAAAAGTTTATTTACATAGCCCATATATGTCTCTGTTCACATAGGCATTGATTTATTTATGGTTTTCAAGAGTTTTACATGTCCTCCTTTAAAATTTATTTCTTAATCATGAAATTCATAATAAAATAAGACAAAATAAAATATTCCCATTAGCTTGGGCTAAATGGGAATATTACACAAACAAAACAACTGGGATATTTTTCATCTAAATAGCCTCACATGCAGCTTGAATTGCGTCCATGTATTCTGCTTCCATTGAACTGAGTGCCAAAGATCTCTGTTTCCTTTTGTACCAAGAAAGAGCTGTAGATCTGATACTGAAGACCCCTCCTTATGTGCTCTTTCTTTCCGTTGGGCTGCCCACCCAATCTACATCCATGAAGCCATGCAACTTCACCTCATCCCTCTATTTGTACCATAAGACATAGTCATATGTGCCCCTGAGATATCTCAAGACATGCTTGCCCGCCTTCCAAAAGAGCTTGGTAGGCTTAACCATTGCTTGAATAAGTTGGTTCACCACATAGCATATGTCTGGTCTTGTATTTACTAAATACATTAGTGAACCCACTAACTATCAAGGGACAGTAGCATCCACTACCTCTCTAGATGTAGCGTCCTCTTTCCTCCAGTTTCCCGGAAGAGGAGTATCCATAGGTTTGAAGCACTCCATGTGAAACTTACCCAGTATCTCCCTTGCATACTTTCCTTGATATACAAAAATTTCACCATCTCACTGCCATATTTCCAATCCAAGGAAATAGTGAAGGAGGCCCATATCCTTCATCTCAAACTCCTTTGCAAGGTCCTAGTCCTTACATGAGTGTATCAGTTGCTCATCACCAGTTAGTATTAAATCATCAACATAAAGAACAATGATTAAAATCTTACCCTCCACCACAATCTGGTATAGGTTTGCATCCCCCTCACTCTTGGTGAAGCCAAGTCTGGTGAAATAGTTTTTGATCCGAGTGTACCAAGCACGGGGTGCTTGCTTCAACCCATACAACACTCTTTTGAGTCTGCACACATTCGAATCACTGCTGAAGATCTCAAATCGTTCAGGCTACTCAATGTACACTTATTACTCAATGATCCCATTAAGGAATGCAGTCTTCACATCCATCTGATGAATGTTCCAACCCATCGGCGCTGAGAGAGCAAGGATGGTCCTTCTGGAAGAATACCGTGCGACAGGTGCAAAGGTTTCTCCATAATCAATCCCCTTGATCTGTGAGAAGCCTTGAGCCACAAATCTGGCCTTTTATTTCTCAACACTTCCATCAGTATCTTGCTTTACCTTGTAGATCCATCTTGAACCTACCATTGATCTATTAGCCAACCTTGGAACAATTTCCCAAGCAATGTTTCCAACAATGGAGTCATACTCCTCCACCATTGCATCTACCCATGTGGGCTCCTACACTGCTTCCTGAAAGGAATATGGCTCAGTCACAATAAATTTTCTCATGAGAGACATGTATCCAGTGAATCGATCAAGATACTGTCTTTGTCTGCGCTGTGAAGTAGGGACTCCTGCATTCTGTGCCACATCAAGCTTCAGCCTCTCAGCTTCTATGGTATGCATTCTGCTATTTATGATGTTTGGCTCTGCATGAGTGGACTCCTCCACTCCATGAACCTCCTCTTGTAGCTGATCCACATCTAGAGACTCATCTTTGGGAACCAAAAGTTCCTCCTCTACATGCAAGTCTAGCTCCCTCTCAAGCGACAACTTCATGGCTTTCTCCTCATTGAATTTTATATCCCGTCACACCACAGTCATTCGACTATTTGGAAAATACACACAATAATTATGGGTTTTTTCTATGTACCCCACAAATATCCCAACTTCAGCAATCGGATCCATATTCTTCCTCACATTCTTTGTCACATGCACATAAACAGACGAGCCAAAAACCTTAGAGTGAGAAACATCTGGTTTCTTACCAGCCAAAGCTTCTTCAGGTGAACTCATGCCAAGTACTCTATGAGGACAACATTTTTGCACATAAATCGTAGTGTTACATGCTTCCGCCCACAAGTGAGTTGGCAGGCTCTGATCATGCAACATCGCTCGTGCAACACCCACGATTGTTTTGTTCTTCCTCTCCGCAACCCCATTCTGTTGTGGGTTATGAGGCGCTATGAGTTCTCTTTGAAATCCTTCTTTGCTACAAAAGTCTTTGAATTCATTTGAGATGTATTCTCCACCATTATCACTCTGCAGAGCCTTCACTTGCTTCCCCGACTCTTTCTCAACCAATGCCTTAAACTCACAAAACTTTGAGAATGTTTGATCCTTCTTCTACATGAAGAAGATCCAACATTTACGAGAAAATTCATAAAAAAAAACATAATACCTATGTTTTTCTATTGAAGCAACTGAGAATGGTCCACACACGTCTGTGTGAACTCTCTCCAGGATCACCGAAGCACGGTTCTCCTTTTCATGAAAGGTGGTCTTTACAAACTTTCCCATAGTACATCCCTTGCACTAATCTAGCTGCACAAGTGTACCCTTGGTAAGTCCAGTATAAATCTGCTGCAAAATTTTCAAGGCACCATGGTGAAGATGGCCTAATCGCCTATGCCATAATTCGCCCTCATCCCGGCTCACCACTTCTTCTGCTTTTCCCACCATTGCAACGCAACCATCTACCTCTAGCTTGTAGAGATTTTTAACTCAAATTCCTATCTTCTTGGCTTGAATCGTTGTTTTATGTTGCATGAAAGCTTTTTCATCCCTGAAAACAACGTCATAGCCTATGTCATCCAACATCGTGACTGAGACCAAGATTTTCTTCAAACCTAGAACATGCATAACATCTTTCAATATAAATGGTTTACCTGACTCCCTCTCAAAGGTAATGGTACCAATTCTGGTCGCACCATATCTTCCATTTTCGCCCATCTCTATATGCATCTAGAGATCTTTCTCCTCCAAGTCACTAAAAATCTCCTTGTCTCCCGTCATGTGGAAGGAAGCACCACTATCAAGATACCACACTGATCCCATTGCACTTGAAACCAAGCATGTGATAAAAGAGAAATCAAGTTCAAATTGCGAGGCAAGGGCCTTAGCAACTGCAACTCTATAAACCTTCTTACTCTTCTTTTTCCGTGGGAAATTAGTGGCGAGATGCCCATGTTTGTGACAGTAAAAACACTTCACCTTGGACAAATCCAGATTCTTGCCTTTAGCCTCAGATTTTGAGTGGAATTTCTTCCCCTTCCCTTTCCTTGCCTTCGCATCCAAAGAACAATCCTCTTCATCATCATGCTTTGATATGAAGCCATCTTTGGTGTTCCGCCTGAACTCCTCCTGCACTAGATCTGACCACAGACGTTGACTCGTTACCAATCCGGCAGTTTTTCCCGTCCGTTGATAGAGTCTTGATAACTGTGCCAACTCTTAGGAATTCCCAAGAGAGCCAAGCTCACCAAATCATCATCAGAAACCATGATTCTCACACTCCCAAGCTCATCCCGACATTGGAAAAACTTTGTGAGATACTTAGGAATATTGTTTCCCTTCTCCATCTTGATCTTTCTAAGTTTATCGTTCAACGCCAATTTCCTATGGTCATTGCTAGTTTGGAAAAAATCTGTCAAATCCTTCCACATAGCATATGGAGTGGCTTTCCCATGAAGGCTTGAGACAATATGGTCTCATACACCTTCCAAAGAATCCTTCTTGTCTTCGCTACTTTCTTTTACCAGGTGTCAAGTAATGCAGCATCCGTCAAAGTCAGCTTAGAAACATCATTGTTGATGAATTCCTTCAAGCCATTATCTTCAAGAACCACCTCCATCCTATCCTTCCATGCAATGTAGTTTGAGATGCCATCTATTGCATACTCTAGCCGCAAACCATTGAAATCCATTTCAATGTTTACTCAACTGTCGCACCAAGAAATTCTTGCAACAAACTCAAATTGTTTCCACCAACAAACTCAACTACTGCATCAATATTGCAATCTTATTTTCTCCGATACCATGTAGAAATTTTAATAAAATTATGTATTATCTAGATTCTTCTGATCTAAACATTATATGCCACTATTAAATACAAAATCCTTCTACTTAAATCTTTGCAGGAAATTTAATCCCCAATTGCAAACACATGGAGAAAGATAAATCACACATAACACATATGTTTTGACCGAGAAAGCATAAAGCTGAGAACCCCACTATCATATATTATGTATATATCATGGATCATTAAAAAATATAATACAAAACTCTAATACAATAGCTCTTAGTACAATATACAATCGTCTCACACTTTCATACAAAAATTGGCAAATACATGCGCCAATTTACGGCCTCCTCACAACCTGCCTCCACTGCGCAATCCCTGCTGATCACAATCCCTGAATGAATGAGATACTGCTTTCCCTTGACTGATACACATTGGCATCTCCAATGTATGTGTAGTTGCATGAGTGCACCCACTAATGTCACAACAGATATTCAAACTATCCTTTTCATCTGTCTCTCAACTGGGTCTCCACTGGATCTGACATGCATGTAGTTAATAGTAGTAAACCTTCAGTTTCATGTGAGATCACTCCATGTGAATTAATTTAATATTTAATTCACGGATCTCTCACTATTGTATCTTGAGTTACAACTAGTTACAACTAGCAAAACTGAGTTTAACTCACTTAACTGAGTTAAACTACTTTACAACTCACATAACTACACATTTAACTTTGTTACAACTTTGTATTACTTAGTTACAACAAAGTCAACTTGCATGTCTCACCAACCAACCTTAGAACTTTTAATTCCTTTAGTCAACTAGTTTGCCACATCAGTCAATGTTTCAGGAAATAAATCCCTAAAGGTTTTTGGGTCAGCAACCTTCACAGATCAGGGGCATACCATTCAAGAAGGACTCACTTAACCTATATTTTATGCTTAAAATTAGATTTAACAAGTTGCAGAACTTCCTCGAAATCTCAACGTTTGATGTAGATCCCGCGGGGTGCAAACCCCCAGCAACCCTTCGTGCTTCATAACCTAGAAATCAAGAAAGAATGAACACGAAACACTAGTTGTAGAGCACATATTCTTCCTAGATGTCATTGTAACTCGTGTATAATATCATGTAAACAATATTGGATGTTCAATTAACAATATTTACACATATATAAAGAGATATAAACACGTGAATATTCGGGAAAAATATGGTTCTTCTCATTATAAATGGCATGTACAATAATAGAAAGTGGAGAGATCACCTGAATCCTTCCACGGCCTTCGAATAGACCGTCCTCTATATCTGTCTAGCCCTCACCTTGCTAGGATTCTTCCAAGATGTGTGCACAAAAGATGTCATATAGGATGATGATCATCTCAAGGAAACAAGGGTTTCCTAAATATACCTGGGAAGTACAAGAGGCATGGGAATATCAGACTTTAAATAGGGCTCCAACACAGTATAATATCTATAAATTTTCTCTCTCCCCTAGGCCATACACATGAGGGGCTTTTATACTCCCTCAAAGTAGTTTCGGCAGTTGGAAACAGTTGGGCCACGGGCTGGGGTGGTTGAATTACGGGAATAACCATCACCCTACCTCGAAAATAAGGAATTTATATATATTTTTAATGATTTAAATGGAATACGCGGAAAAGTATGAACTAAATCATGTATATATGTGGAAAAGGCTAGGCATAGTCGCGTATGGGATTTTAGACACTGTTTTTTATGAATTTGTTCAAGTTTGGGGGGAAAGGGTGCCTAAGGCCAAAGAGACAATCATTAATCACATGAGGGTGAAAAATAATGCTATAACAGATGCCCCCAATATATGAGGTCAGAAGGGGTACATGATGGCCGAAATATATTATGTGCGTAGAAAGAACCTTGCGAAGATAAGAGAGGACTTCACCAGATTTTAGCCTGCCAAAAAACCAATGAAGGAAGTCAGAGAGTCAGCTCATGTCTGAGGCGGGCATATCCATGCACAGTGGAAGAAAAGCATGTGTATAGATCCAAAATGTATATAAGTATAGTTGAACTAGAAAGTACATAGTGAATCATCTGATCACTTCCCGGAAGTACAAGTCGAAATCAAGTCCAAGTATCATATATAGAAGACTGATCAATGATGTGGTAATAGATATCTGATCTCGCAAGTAACTGAATCTCCAAGTACCAAATCAAAAGGGATGGAACACATGGTACAATCACGCAACTCCGGAGCCAACATATAATATTTCGTTGTACTGAAACTGCAACATATAAGGGTGGACGACGTTAATGGCAGAAACTGGATTAACTGTCAACAATGAACTGAAGCATGCTAATGCAAACCCGAGGTCTTCACCGATCACTATGGCACAATTCTACACAATGGGAATACATGAGCTGAAGTCAACCATGTGATAAATTGTTTGATTACCGGTCAATAATGTATACCGTTAACAAACGCGAGACAACCCACCGATAATGATGATGAGTGTCAAGGTTCCCCAGTACAATCTAACAAGTGCGAATGAATGAGTTGAAGTCGAACACTTGTAAGAATCTATCAATCAGGAGGCAATAATGAATCCCCACAGTCGACAGCGAAGAGTCTGCCACTGATGTCTACAAACCCTAAGGTACTGACAAAAAGACTCTAGACCTTATTCCCAGAGCAATGAGTCGAAGTCGATCGGAAAATATCTACTGGAAGGAAGGAATTGAGGCATCCCACATCATTCCAGCGTGAGTGTAACCCGTAGGCCAAGATTTCGAAGGAATCGGATGAAGTAGAGTGAAGGAACCAACCCAAAGAACGTTTTCGACATGCACAAGATGAAGCTAGCACATGGAAGAAACCCTCTGAACCAACCAATAATGAAATCTTACAAAGAGGTGAGATATCCACTGATAGGGTCAAATGGAAATCAAGGTACTGCACAAATCCCAAGTGTGATAATGTATGCTGACGTCAAACATAAGGAAAACCACTCAGTCAAAGACCCATAATGATGATCAAATGCTAAGCACAAGGTCACCTATCAATAATGGAAATAGGGCCAGGGTGTGGCTCTAGGTTTACTCTCATAGCAATATGTCATAGTCGATAAGAGACAAACTCACCGGCAAGAAGTCAATGGAGACCTTCTCAAACCAACACAAGCATAGGACCAAACATCTGATGTGATAGTACAAGATACTGACAAAACCGGGAAGGCCTGAAAAAAAAAGTTAAGAGACACCTCAGAATGGCCGACTCAGGTTTAACTTCCCTTGAACAAAAGCGCGACTCATGATGACCATGGCAGCAAATAATGACATTGTATAAGTCTGTTATGCAGGAGGAAAAAACAAACTTTCCATATGATTGGAAGAGATAACCAACTGGGGGAGAACTGACTCATGAAACAAGGTTATGGCATCTCCTAGGTCAAAACTAAAACCATCCCAAATGAGGAAAAGACATAGTGGTATGTGCTTTGTTCAAGGGCGAAAAACTGATATTGTAACTACCATCAAAATATGAAGTAACATCCCGTTCCCGCTCTTTTTTTAACATATTTGATTTTTTTGTCTTTTTCATATAATAAGCCTGAAAAGGAATAAAATAATGCTATGGTACAATGGATAGAACAAGTATCAGGAAACATATGCACTAGTTCCTGGGATAGGAACAATCCTATGCTCAATGCAAGGTGGCAGAAACTGGTAAGTGATACTCAAAGGATTGTTCCATCCATGGGTAACAAGGGTGTCAAGTCGTGATAGCTAAGTGCTTTGCAATGGTTAACTTGTATAGAGAGTCAAGGTCAAAAGATGGCTTAAACATCGAGTCCAAATGAAGCCGGTTGAAGGCCAAGATAACAAGTAGCTAGTATGCAATGCAGTGATACAACTCAACAACACCAGGGAGCCTCTAGGGTAATAGCCAGAAAAATGACAATGAAGAAGAAGAAGAATGAGGCTTCAACATATAAGTCATGGCAGAACTAAAGAAGAACCCAAGCCTACATAAAGTACAGCATGGGAAACAAGTGCTAGCGAGGAACTAACTAGGAAGCCCATGGAAAGGAAGGCTCTACCACTAAGTCATAATTAAATAATCGGCGAGTGAAATGGGTTAAGTACTCATGACATAATGGGATCGACACTACGGAAATTGATCAAAATGGAGGCTAGAATGAAGAATGCAACGGAAAGTGGATTCCCTAACCTATATGCCAGTTAAGATAATATACCTACCATGATAGGTCAATAGTCATGGATTCGAAAACCGAGAAAAAATCTCAAAGTCAACAAAATGTACCTGAAAATATATCTATCCCTGCACTTACAAGAAACAAGGTTATGCAGCTTAACACAGACTTGAAAAATAAGCATGATGAAATTTTGCAAAAAAATTTCAATTTCTGGGCATAAATACACATTTTACCTCATATTTGGTTCATTGTTATTTTGCTAAATTGGAGAAAGGAGCTCTGGAGAAAAAACCTCTTTCCTCAAATCAGGAGCAATCAGCCATCAAACTTCGTCGGATTAGTCAGGTAAGCCTTAAATTCATCATTGTTATTAATTTCATCCATTAATAGGCTAAAAATTTTGATTTTTCACCATGAAAAATATTTGTTTTGATTTATCATTCTGCACATACGCAGGTTCATGGACGAACCCACGTATGATACGTAACTGTCCATGAGGGAAGTCGCGTATGCATAGACTGTGTTTGTAAAAAATGGACCTAATGAGAAAATAAATGATTTTTTGCAAGATGAATATCTCTTGGAGAGAACGTGAGCACAGTGCCATTGACCAAGAAGTCATGGGGAATCAAAATTCACTCAATATCCTCTGAAATTGTGGATTACTCAAATTCTTCAAAATTCTAAATATGAAAAGTAATGTCCAGTTACTTGAAATTCTAGTTAATCATTGGGAACCAGAGGAAGATTGCTTCATGATTGATCAAATACCCATACATATAGAGGTGGAAGACAATTACTTTATTACTGGACTCTCCCGAAGAGGAGATCCAATATATTTACATGGGAAGCCTTTGGGAGGGCTTACAATGGATGACTATGTCCACATCTATTGTCTAGAGGGGTCTCAAAAAGTAGGGACTCAAATTGAAATCAAATATTTATCAGAGATGCATATGAAAATTCTCCTTTTCACCATTGGCAAGGTGGCAGGATCTGCTTCCTTACACTAGGTGTCGAGAACACAGATGAGTATAGCTGTGGAATGCTTCGTGCACCTCTTTGATTGGTGTACAGCTCTACTAAAAAACATGAAAAAACAACTGTCCTCCATCCAGAAAAATAAAACAAAACATTTCGGGTATGGAACCATTTTGATGAAATTTTTCTTTGAGAAGATTCCCGAGCTTCGACCCAAAGTGATCTCATCCATCAACAGCCCTAGAGATCCAAGAATAGCCCGATGGGTTGATCTGATGAAGAGACAAGGGGGAAGTGAAGCTCCCCAAACTACATGGGATGACGAGTTCTTCCAATGGTGGGAAGAACAGATTATTGCAGTGGATGACTATCCCTATGCTGGGATGGATTTTCATAGTGATCCAGACTTAGTCCTTCCACCCGGCACAACATGGGGTGTAATTGGTAAGACTGCAATATTTGATTTTTTTCAATATATGTGACAAATGAAAAACAAACATGTTGTTGATTGGATTTCGAATGAATTACAAAATTATATGACCATGATATAGATATGGGACCAGTTCGTCCTGAAGGATACCCACGGCACAAACGTCGCAGAGGCGAAGCGGATGCTGAAGACCCTGATAGGACCCTACATGATGTTCAGAGAAACTTGGAGAGTTTAACTCACCAAGTGCCGATGTATGCAGTAGAAGACTTACCAGAGGCTATCCAGAGATGGGTAGTCATGGTACCACGAGACTGGGTGCGGTTATTCCGCCATGTGGATACTGCGATCGTGTTCTATAGGAACACAAATGTTGGGCAAGGACCATAGATTTTATCGGATGACTGTATTATATTTTTGAGACGGAACATGATCGGGCATAAGCCCTAATTTTGTAGGACATATGGGTCCAAATTTTTGTATATCTTTTTGTACATTCTGATGATATATACATATATATAGTGGTTTATGATGCGATGAAACAAATGTGTGAAAATGTATGATGATTTTGATGATTTGATTAAAATATTGAATTATTAATATGACAGTCAATTGCTTGATTAGCTAATGAGTCTGCCATTTGATTTTTAGCTCGAGGAATATGAATAAATGTTATGAATTGAAATGATCTTTGCAATAAACATCCCTAAAAAACAATCGAAATAAAAATGGATTCCAAACCCGATATGTATTGTTCAATTGTGACACCACCAGCTGGGAGTCCAATAATACTACTAATGAATCAACGCCCAAATATATTTATTTTGAGAGTAGATGAATGACTACAGTGTATTCTACTATGTTGTTGGAAGCAGGACCAATGCAGATCCCTCTTGAAACTAACAGCTGACCAGATGGATAATGAAGTACCCAAGCCACGGAAGCTAAGTTCTGGGTGTGTCTACTAGCACCATCGGTGAAACCATAATGACTCATGATATCCAACACAATCTTCCAAAATAGATCAAAAACATCACCATCACCCCATAGAACGAAAACTCAGATATGTACAAAAACAAAAACAAAAATAATATACAAAAAGCAAGATGCCAGGCCAAAGCCTAAGCATAATACCTTTTCAGATAGAGCCCATTTATGGGTTCCGCCAACTAATTTCCCTCAAAATCAACCAAGGTATAAGCTCTTTTTTTAAGGACCTTTTTAACGATGAAGGGGCCATACCACATAGACTTGAATTTACCTACCCCCAGGGCATCCTTTTCCTGGGCATAAGCCAGAACAAGTTCACCTTTGGAGAAAACCATAGGTTTGACCTCTTTATCGTACTGAACTTGTACCCATTTCTTATGTGCCTCGTTCATCGTGGAAGCATCTCAACTCTACTCATCAAGATGTTCCAGATGAAGGAGGTGTTCTTCAACACTAGAAGTGTCAGGAAGAATTTCTACAACTAACTTAAGAGAAGGAATCTCACACTCGATGGGAAATATTGATTCCAACCCGTAAGCTAGTTGAAACAAAGTAAAATCAGTTGCAATTTTTACTGACATATGATATGTCCAAAGCACATGATACAACATGATATGCTAGTTATATCTAGCTTTATCAATTATCAGTTGAAGAATGGTCTTCAAGGATTTGTTCACGGCTTCCACTTGCCCATTGGCTTGAGGATAATAAGGAGATGGATGCTCTTTCCGAAAACCTAATTTTAGAGATAACTCAACCATCATGTTGTTCTGAAAATGACTGCCATGATCAGTGACAATCTCTTTAGGAATACCAAAATGAGCAATAACTTGATTTAAGAGAAAAAGAGTTGTTGTCTCACCGTCTTCCCAAAAGTAGGCATAGCCTTGACCCACTTCGTGAAGTAGTCTACGGCTACAATAATGTACTCAATGTGTCATTTAGCCAAATGCAGGTTACAAGTAGTATAATCAATACCCCACTTTGTAAAAGGTCCGACAGTGACAACTAGGAAGAGCGGAGCTGGATGAGCACGCATCTTTCGAGTATACACTTGACACGGATGACATCATTTGACTGACTCCATACAATATTTGAAAATTGAAGGCCAAAAGTATCCAGCACGCAAGATTTTTTGGGCTGTAGCAAGCCCAGATAAATGACCACCACAAGCTCCACTGTGGCAATCATTCAACACAACTTCAGCTTCTTCGAGAGTTAAGAAATGTCTTAGGATCGAATCGACCCCTCGACGGTATAAAGTATCACCAATGATCAAGTAATTTTTAGCCAGGTGACGCAACTTACAACGTTCATCTTTCAAAAAAGTTGAAGGAAACTTCACAGTCTGAAGATATACAATGAGATCCCCATACCAAGGATCCTATGAAGAGATGAGAAAAATATGCTCATCTAGAAAGTATTCATCATAAACTATATCCTCTCCATAGGGCAACTCAGAAATTAATTCTACGAAAACTGATGATTTCTTGGACTTGGCAGACATAAACTCAAGATCAAATTCCTACAAAATCACAATCCATCGATTATATTTGCCCCAATCTCTCACATGCTGAGAACAAATTGAAATGGATTGATTGCTGCCAAAACATAAGTTTTTCAAAGAAGACTATAATGTCTAAGTTGTTTTACAACATGGAAAACTGCTAAAGAAAGCTTCTCTATCGGAGAATATCGGAGTTCAGGTCCTACCAAGCCTCGACTAAGGTAGTATATAACATGCTCTATAAGAGCATCATCTTCCTAAACCAGAAATATACCGATAGTAGATTCTGCCGCTGCGAGATATAAGAGGAAATCCTTGTTATAATCAGGTGGACTCAGTATAGGAGTAGAGGTCAATTATTTTTTCAAAGCATCGAATGAGCGTTAAGCAAAGTCATCCCACAAAAAAGGGACTCCCTTCTTCAATAATCTCATGAATATTCTTTTAATCTCGGCATAATTTACGATAAATCTCCGCACAAAATTAGTGTTTCCTTGTAGACTTTGAAGTTGAAAAATAGATGACGGGGGAGGAAACCGAATTATTGCCTCAACCTTGAAGGGATCTACCTAAATCCCTTGTGTAGACACAATAAACCCT